>CM035416.1:48338497-48640997 GCA_020310875.1 Ceratopteris richardii | reverse complement strand
TCACACAATTCAAGCAATCAATAATGTAGAGGAAGCAAGGAAATAAATCCCAATTGGTATATAGGGCTATATAACACCCAAGTTCATATATGTATGCTCAAGAAGAAGAAGTAGGAATGATAAAAATACACAAAAAGACACAAAAGTAAACTTCAAGGAATACACTTATTGAAATTGGAAAAGTATCTACAAAGTGAGTACTCGTTCTTATTTGTACTTTTTAATAGCCCCTTTCCACACTCTAATGTTCACTCTAGCTTAAAAATAGTCAAAACTCAAAAGCTAACCAAAACAACCTTAAAAAAAAATTAATAAAGATCTTAGAAAAGTATGTAAATTCTCTTTAAGACCAAAGACTCATCGACCTTAGCAAATGGAGCCTTTGATTTCTTAAATTTACAAATTGGTCAAATTTAGGGGATTTAACATAAAAATGGTGCTAAACCTTGGCCTTCTCTTCTTGGTCACTTCGATCTTGATGAATCTCATGTTGGTCTATTTTCCTTCTCTTTGGTTTGGCCCCTTATCTCTTTACTTTCTATCTTTTATAGTCTTTGTCATCATCTTGGCCAAAAATTCCTTACACAAAAGTTTAGAAGTATATGTGGATGATTTGTGTGTATACTCTATAGAAAGATGCCTATGCATACCTTTGATGTAGATAATATAAGACAAATTCAAAATGTATAGAGTGTGTATCAACCCAAAAGAATGTATCATGGAGTTTCTATAAATGATGAAACTATCAAGGTCATACTAGATCTTCCTATAACCCAAATTTTCAAATAATTATAGAATTTTGATGGGCCATTGTGGCTATTACCATAGATTTATACAAATGCATTAAATCGTAGTGAAACCCCTCTATATGTTGCTTACCAAGTCGGAGGAGATAGATGATTATGGGAAAGAATTCAATGGATTGAAGCAAAAATTAAGTGCACATATATTGAATGTTTCCAACTTGGATGGGCCATTTCATGTGCATGTTGATGCTTCAAAGTATGCACTCGAACATATTTTAATGCAACAAGTAGAGGAGGGTAAATCAAATAGTGTTGAACGGAATTAAAAATAGTGTTGAACGGAATTAAAAATCATGAAGCAAGAAGGTTTATGTATAGTATTGGGAGTAAAGAAGTTCATACGATACGTGGTGACTAACATATTCAAAGTTTTTATTTATCACTAAAAGATTCTTTACTTGCTAAATAAACCTCACAATGAAAGAAGATTAATCAAATGGGTTTCTCTTATTAATGGATTTCAATTTTGAAGTGGTAGTTGAGAATGGAAAAACCCATATAAAATTTGGTGATCTTTGTATTATAACCAATGTGGAACGCCCACAAGCTCTTTTAAATAATTTAACTATCGTATGCTTCCTTAACCTGGAAGTTTTATCCAAGTAGGAAGAACAAATAGATCCTACTTGCACTTTTAATCATCATAAAATAATCATTTCTAAATATCTAAAGATTGTATAAGAGTTGAGAAAATGGAAAATTCTATAATAAAACATCTACTATTAATATCAAACATGTGACTTATCATGTTTTATGGATGCCAATGAGAGCAACAAATTCATGAAGAGATCAAAGAGAGCATTTCTAGGGAAACACTTTTATGAATTGAAAGCTCTCCAAAATCTATAGATATCATGTTCATATTTGCCTAACATGGAAAGAAAATGTCCATTATCATATTAGGCAATGTGAGTGATGACAAGTCTCAAGTGTTTATATGCTTCAAATAGCTACTAGTTATGGCTAAAAATTTGTCAACATGTAAGGTGGGTACCCTCCATTCTAACCAAGGGGGAGTATATGTCTTCTGAGTTTAATGCATTTTTTGTCAAACAGATAAACCAATAGTGTACAATGCCATATATACCTCAAGAAAATAGAGTTGTTGAGAGGAAAAATTGGTTTCTCATTGAAATGGTGAGGTGTATGGTCAAAATTAAGGCTTTACTGCCCTGTGGTTTTGTGCAAAAAGGGCTTGAAAACAAATTATGAAGGTTAAACAAGGCATTGTATGGATTAAAGCAAACACCACATGCCTAGTACGAGAAGATACATGCCTACTTATTAGCACATGGATTTTAGGATATTCCAATCGAAAGCACTTTGTATGTAAAGTGTGCATAATTATTGTTATATGATATGATTCTCGTTGGCCCTAATGAGACATATATCTCATATTTTAAGGCAGGGCCTTGAAGATTGTACAACTATTGCCACTCCCATGGAAATAGGCTTATGATTGAGTCTTCAGATTTTGGAGATCCATTTGATGTTGGTCTCTATTAGCAAGCCATTGGATGCCTCATTTATGTATGCATTATTGAGCCTAATATGCAATTTGTTATATCTCAAATGAGTGGATTTCTGCACAGACAAGGATTTACACATCAACAAGCAGTTAAGCATATCTTTCACTAAAAATTTGTTGCATAGCTTAGGTTGTTTTATCCTTAGGGGGATTGGTACCACCATATTTACGTGCATTTTTTTACTTAGATTAGGATGGATGTTGTGACACTCATGTGTTCATAAGTGGTTTCTTGTTCCTCATGCTTGGTAGCTCATGTTGGGTGTGTGTAGAAGTGCGAGAGATACATGAGAAGCACACACAAGAAGCACAAACGCAGACACACAAAGAAGATGATGGGTAGGATAGCTCTCTCTATTGACGATGAACTGAACAGAAGTAAGAGCTAAATAATATCCCTAAGTACAAAGTACCACCACATATGAGAGTATCAAGTATGTGGTAACATGGGGAAAAAACCTCTAGCCAGCACTAAAGTAAAAAGTGCCCATGTACAGGGAAAATGTTCACATCAAAGCTACCCGAGGAACACATAAGTGTAACAAACCCCCCTGGAGTGAATGATGTGAACACATACAGGGAGTGACATATCAGCCCCCACAAGGTAATAAGCCTAAATCTTTGCAAAAAGCTTCAAACTTTTCCCGTGGAAGAGCTTTGGTGAATATGTCTGCCACATTATCTTGTGTAGGCACATATACCAAATCAATATCTCCTACACGAAGGCGCTCTCTCACATAGTGAAAATGCACCTCAATATGTTTGGTCCATGCATGAAACACTGGGTTTCGTGCAACAGCCAAAGCACTCTAACTATTAGTGAGAATATACGTAGCAGCATCAATCTCCATGCAAAGATCCATCAATAGGCGTCTCAGCCATATACACTCCACTGTAGCTGTGAAGATTGCCCTGTACTCAGCTTCACAACTCGATGTCTCCACTGTAGGTTGCTTCTTACTCAACCAAGATATGCATGAGTCTCCAAGGAAAAAGCAATAGCCACTAGTGGACATGCGAGTATCATAACAACCAGCCCAATCACTATCTGTAAAAGCATGCAAGCATGGCTGAATATCTCTGCCATAAAAGAGACCTAAGCTCAAAGTGCCTCGGAGATATCTAAAAAAAGACATTTTACCGCTTGCTAATGCTTAGTGCCAGGGCTATGCATGAATCGACTCAACTGGGAAACTGAATCTTGTCTCAACTGGCATGGAAACTGGCTTGCAATCCTCAAAGTCAAAACGTTGAAGTAGTTTTTCAACATACTTTCCTTGATGCATAACAATTCCCCCCTCAACGGATACAAACTAGATGCCAAGATAGTAGCTCAAAAAACCAAGATAAGTGACATCAAAAGTATGCTGCAAATCAACCATAAGAATGTCAAGTTTTGCATCACATGACCCAATCAAGAGTATGTCATCGACATAAAGAACAAGCACTGAAAGATCAGCCCCATTTTTGCGTATATAGAGTGTGACATGTATTCACCACCACGATCCGTGTGTAGAGTCAAAAGCTTTTGTGAAGAAAAATTTTCAGCCATAGCTAAAAATGCTTTGAAGCAAGAAAATACCTCATTCTTTGCTTTCATAGGATACACCCATCTATGGCGAGTAGCATCATCAATGAAGGTAACAAAATATACATGCTTCCCAAAAGATGGAGTCTTGACGGGACCACATACATCACTATGAACAAGCTGCAATTTTCTTGTAGTGTGTGTATGACTATCTTTTGAAAAAGAAGCATGATGCATTTTTCCAAGAATGCAACCTTCACATGCATGCTTTTCAATGGACTCAAGTGTAGGCAAACCAATAACCATGTCCTTCTTTTGCAAGTAAAGCAAACTATTGAAGTTCAAGTGACCAAAACGAGCATGCCAAAGCTCCATTTCAGTCATGCAAGAAGTATGAGCAACTAAGGCATTCGAGGCAGCCCTCTTGTATGTATCCATGCGATACAAACCATTACATAATGTACCGGGGACATCAGGATAACATCACCATTGCTGAAATCATGAACCATACACTTATCATCAACAAAGTTTACATGAAGTCTATCTTTGGCAATCAACGGAACTGAAATTAAGTTCTTCTTGATACCGGGCACATACAATGCATTTTTCAAGAGAATCACACCTCCATTTGCAGTCGTAAGCTCAATTTCTCCAACTCTAATGATAGGATAAGAAGCATTGTTTGCACACACCAGATGTCCTCCTTTAGGTGCATCTTTCAAAGAGGTAAAAAAATCTTTGCATGATGTTATGTGCTTTGAAGCACCACTATCAAAGAACCAATCCGAATCATCCTCACTCACAACCATACATTTAGAATGCAAAGAAGCATCATAATGACATGTAACAACACATGCCCAAAAATCTTGGGCCATGTTAGCTTCATCATTCTTTACATTTTCTGAATTTTTAGCAATAGACATGCTAGATTCCTTCTTCTTTTCATTGCGTTTAGCAAGCTTTCTACACTCATCAATAGGATGACCAGCCTTCCTGCAATATTTGCATCTCTTCTTCTTTTGAAAATCACCATCATTAGAGGAATGAGTGGAAGAGGAAGATTGAGGCTTTGGTTTTGATGAACCCAAAGTTGAACCATACTTGCTTTTCCCCTTTTGCGAGATAGCAAGTGCTTTTGTTCCCTCAATCAAACCACTCCTATTCACTCTAGATTGATCTTCTTGCAAAAGAAGAGACACAACCTCATCAAATGCATACATATTAAGATTCCCTTTTGCAACCAAACGGAGTGTAGTAGCAAAGCTTTGAAAAGATTCTCGTAATCCTTTCAACAATGTAGAAATGAGTGATGCATCCGAAATAATCTCATCTATGTTTGCCAATTGCTCTTTCAAGTCCTTGATGCGTGTCACATACACATCCACCGACTCATTTTCAGCCATACATACATCCTCAAGTATGCAACACGTGCTTCATTATGCACGGCATACAAAGAAGCAAGAGTGTCCCATGCCTGTTGTGATGTAGAACATGACCGAATGTGTGGAACTATATGATGCTTCATAGAAAGCGCAATCAAAGCATGAGCTTGAGCATCTTTTCCATCCCATCTAAGTTGCTCCTGTGTAGGTGGAGAAGGAGAAACCACTGTACTCGAAGAAGAAGCTCCATCTGTGACAGTAGACTGTGAAGTAGAAGAACCTGTGGGTCTTCGATCTAAATATGCCACTATGTTCTGAAGTTGTTTAGCAACAAGAACATGTTTCATCATGTAAGACCACATCAGATAATTGGTCCCATCAAGCTTATCTTCAGCTTGAAGCATGCCAAACAAGTCATTGCTACCCACCATTTCACAAAAGAACAAGACTGTGACAAAATCTTCACTTCGACGAAAGCTGAAATGAATGCTGAAATTTCAGCTCACAAATTCTCACGCTGATGGCAATTCTGATTGCACGAATGGCTTCAAAATGGGGGTAAAACCCCCGTGCACCTAGTGGAAATGTTTCTTGGCTTCTGAAATTCGCAGTTCTATGCTCCAAAGTCAATTTGCACTGTTAAAAGTGTGTGCGCATCATGACGCGAAAAAGCAAAACTTGAGGAGGATCTGAACTTGCTATGATACCACTGTTGGGTGTGTGTAGAAGTGCGAGAGACACATGAGAAGCACACATAAGAAGCACAAACGCAGCAAGACACATGAAGAAGACGATGGCTGGAATAGCTCTCTCTATTGACGATGAACTGAACTGAAGTAAGAGCTGAATAATATCCCTAAGTACAAAGTACCACCACATATGAGAGTATCAAGTATGTCGTAACATGGGGAAAAAACCTCTAGCCAGCACTAGAGTAAAAAGTGCCCATGTATAGGGAAAAGGTTCACATCAAAGCTACCCGAGGAACACATAAGGGTAACAGCTCGTACATATCTTTGTTGAAAAAGAAGCAAAGTTATATGATCACTTCTCATTGTGAGGCTAAGTATAGGAAAACTTTCATATCTTTTGTTGATTGTGTGGCGTAGATGCCTTATGTATGACTTAGTTGTTGGTTAGACTTGTACCACCACCATATTTATTGAAAGTCAAAGGACATTGAAAGTTGTGAGGAAACGAGTGTTCCGTGATTGCACTAAACACATTGAGGTGCACTATCATTATGTTAGAGAGAGATCTCTACTAGAGAGATTAGCTTGGCACATGTGCCCACACAAGATAATGTTGCAGTCCTTTTTATAAAAGCTCTAACACGTGAGATGCTCAAAACTTTTCACAAAACTTTGGGCTTACTCCCTTTTGTAGATTCACTTTATTCTAAATTGGTTGAGATTTCCTTAAGTGTCATCCCCTCGTTCATTGCATTACTCCCATGGGTATTTTTTAGTATATTTTGGTTATGATGTGTATGAACACACTTAGGACCATTGAGACACTTATTTCTATCTTTAAGAGATTTTTTTCCCTTATATGTTGATAACCCACACATTCAATAGCATAATTGGATACATCCACATGAATGCGGAATGGCTTATTCCCATCTAGTGTGGTCAAGATTGGTGCTGAACACAATTGTTTTTTGAGATTGTTAAAAGAGTTCTCACATTCGTTCGTCCACTCAAAATTATTCAAAAGGTTGTATAGAGGCTTAGCAATGATCGCGTACATGTGGATAAAATGTTTGATAATAACCATAATGTCCCATGAAAGGTTGTACTTCCTTAACATTATTAGGTTTGGGTAGCTCTGAAATGGCTCTAACTTTATCCTCATCTATTGATATACCATTTCTTGACACTATGTGTCCTAAAATCTTGCCTTGCTTGACCATGAAAACACACTTTTCTAGGTTCAAGTATACTTGATATTCTCTACATTTTTCAAAGATTGACTTTAGCTCAGGGAGGTGTGTTTGCTTGATGTTGGAATGTGCACACAAATCATCAACATAGACCTCTAAGTTCTTTTGCAAGACTTCCTTGAGAACATGACACATCAGCCTTTGAAATATAGCAAGGGCATTGGTAAGCCCAAATGGCATCACTCTAAATGCAAAAATACCCACTCTATGGAAAAATCCATCTTATGTTGGTCTTCTAGGGAAATAGCTACTTGACTGTAGTCAGAAAATTCATCAAGGAAGCTCTACTAAGTGTTATGTGATAGGAAGCAAATAACTATCTCTAATGGTGGCAGCCTTAACTTTCTTTACATTAATACACACCTACAACTTTCCATTCTTTTTGGGAACTACCACGATGGGGGATACCCACTCCGTATGCTCAATCTCATAGCATTGATCTTCAGTGCACAGTTATCATTATATGTATATGGTTTCTACTTCATTGGCTTGGCATCTAAGGACATGGGAATTCTATGTGAACATATATCTAGTTCTACTCCCTTCAAGTCTTTATAAATCCATGCAAATACGTCTCTATATTCTCTTAACAAATCAATCAACTCCCTTTCCTCTTCTTCAGTCAAGCCATGTCCTATGTATGTGCATCATTCTTCACCTTCTTCTATGGTCACAACAACTTTCATGGTCTTCTCTTCTCTATCATAAGCCACTCTTGTGAGTGATTCTCTATTTGGCATATGTAGCATGGCCTTTCAATCTTCTATTTCATATTTCTTGAAGTTCTCACGGACTTGAAAGGGGCTCTCTTTCCTCTATTGGCTTAGGGTTTGGTTTCTCTCCTTTCTTCTTTCCAATTACTATCAATGTTTCTTCAGGTTTTGATCTTTCTTCTTTTTGAGTTCTAGATTCTATCAGAAACTAATTCCCCTTGTAAAAGCTATATAAACATGGCCCATGTTGAGCTTTACATAGCATTGCACACTAGTAAGCCCTTCATCTAGAGTTTTTCTATATCACCATCTAAGCTCCACATTGGAAGTGCACGGATGGACAACACCATTGTTATAAGTGCATTATGCTTGGCAATATGAGAATTTGAGTTCTCTATCTCTCAGTGTGCACCTATCTTTGTCTACATTTTTCTCTCAACTATGTCTATTGGTCCATTCTACTGTGCTTTTATTTTCTTACAGGGGTCTCATTTGTCTTGGTTGGGGCCTAGGGTTAGGGTTTGTGTACATCATATTGGAGTATTTTGGCTCCCAACTTGGTTCGCTATGGTTTTCATAAGGGTAGGCCTCATTATGCTCTAGTGAATCCATGTAGTAAGTTGATGGATTGTCTACATGCATTGAGTGGAAGCTATGAGCATTTTGGATGACTTTCGAAAATCAAGGGAGGTGTTGGCACTAAGGCTCTACTCAAATTTTCTTCTACTGATGTATACTTAACTGGAATCATATTGGTTGGGGGAGAAGGTTGTTGACCCAGCACTACTTGAGGCCTCTGTTGAGCTTGGTATTGTGGCTGGTAAGGCTATTGTGGCCTAAAGTATTGCTAAGATTGGTAATGATTTGGGTATCTTCCCTATTGTTGATATGGTTTATGGATAATTTTGCCTAACCGCACCTGCTTGTTATATGGGCAGTCTTGTGCATTGTGGTTTGTGTATCTCCTCTCAATAGTGCAGTATTGGGTATTAGGGTTTCCTTAGGGTTGATCCATAATTGGATAAACATTAGCAATGTTGTCTCCTCCATAGTTGTAACATCATTTCACTGAGATAATTCTAGGCATGTGTTTACTCGATACTCCTAATTTCTATGTTACTTTCTCTCCTAACTCCTCTATTGAAGTGGACGGTTTAAAAGTGAAGCTAGTAGCAATGAATGAATCTTTATGGACCTTGGAAAGCTCTAACTCTCTCCCTAGATTGTTCTTAATATCTATGTACATATATACATATTGCTCTATGGATCTAGGATCTTTTAGGTATACATATGTGTTGGGTGTGTGTAGAAGTGTGAGAGACACGCGAGAAGCACAAACAAGGAGCACAAATGCAGCAAGACATAGGGAGAAGATGGATGGCTAGAATAGATCTCTCTATTGATGATGTTCAAAACTAAAGTAAGAGCTGAATAATTTCCATAAGTACAAAGTGCCACCACATATGAGTGAATCATGTATGTGGTAACATGGGAAGAAAACATCTAGCCAAACCTAGAGTAAAAAGTGCCCATGTATTGGGAAAAGGTTCACATCAAAGCTACTCAAGGAACACAAGTGTAATAAACCTCCCTAGAGCATGTGCACACATACCGGGAGTGACATATCAGCCCTCACAAGGTAATAAGCCTAAAGCTTTGCAAAAAGCTTCAAACTTTTTTCGTGGAAGAGCTTTGGTGAATATGTCTGCCACGTTATCGTGTAAGCACATATACCAAATCAATATCTTTTGCATGAAGGTGCTCTCTCACATAGTGATAATGCACCTCAATATGTTTGGCCTATGCATGAAACACTAGGTTTCATGCAACATCCAATGCACTCTGACTATCATTGAGAATATGTGCAGAAGCATCAATCTCCATCAAAAGATCCATCAATAGGCGTCTCAACCATATACACTCCACTGTAGCTGTGAACATTGCCCTATACTCAACTTCAACTTGATGTCACCACTATAGGTTGCTTTTTACTCAACCAAGATATGCACGAGTCTCCAAGGAAAAAGCAAGTATCATAACAACCAGCCGAATCACAATCTATAAAAGCATGCAAGCATGGTTGAATATCTCTTCCATAAAAGGGACCTAAACTCGAAGTGCCTTTGATATATCGAAACACACGCCGCTTGCCAATGCTTACTGCCTATGCATGAATCAAATCAACTAGGAAATTGCATACTGCATATCCGACCTTGTGTGGCATCCATATATAAGACATCCCACAACTTGTTGATAACGAAAAGTGTCAAATGCATCACTAGAATCCTCAACTAAGAACCTAAATTCTATCTCAAATGGTGTGGAAACTCGCTTGCAATCCTCAAAGTCAAAATGCTGAAGTAATTTTTCAACATAATTTGCTTGATGCATAACAATTCTCCCCTCAATGGATACAAATTGGATGCCAAGATAGTAGCTCAAAAGACCAAGATAAGTGAACATCAAAGGTATGATGCAAATTAGCCATAACAATGCCAAGTTTTTCATCACATAACCCAGTCAAGAGTATGTCATCGACATAAAGAATAAGCATTGTAAGATGAGCCCCATCTTTGTGTACATAGAGTGTGTTTTCAATTGGACTACATGTGAAGCCAAGAGCAATCAAGTGCTTATGGATTTTGTCATACCATGCATGTGGAGCTTGCTTGAGACCATACAAGGCTTTATGCAAGCAACAAGCCATATGCTCTTTCCCTTTCATGGCAAATCCAAGAGCTTGCTTCACATAGACCTCTTCTTGCAAGTTCACCATTCAAGAAAGTTTTTTTAATGTCCAACTGATGTACTTTGCAACCTCGATGGGCAGCCAATGCAACCACAATAAAAATGGTAGTCATGCATGAAGTAGGTGCAAAAGTTTCCTCATAGTCAATCCCATATTGTTGTGCATATCCTTTGGCAACCAATCTAGCTTTGTATCGATCAATGCTACCATCTGACTTTCACTTAGTCTTGTAAACCCACTTTGTACCAATGGCATTTTTTCCTTTTTGCAATTCACATAACTCCCAAGTACCATTCCTATGTATGGAATCCATTTCTGATTGCATAGCACTCATCCATTCTCGATCATCACATGCATCTTCAAAAGTAAGTGGCTCTTCATTACATGCTATTGCAATAAGAGAATAATCCACAAAACTACTTGATGCATGGCGAGAGCTTGATCTTGTTCTACCAAGTAAAGGTGCACTCAATTTGTTGTCCTACAAAGTTCATTTCAACCACTTTGGCATAGTTTGTGCATTCTTGATAGACATGTGTTCATTGTGTAATACATCATCAACATGTGTATCATGTGTGGGCTGATTTTCATGCTCATTTTCAGCCATATTTTTATGTGAATGTTCAACCATATGTGGCTTGAAATTTCCAATAGTTCCAAAATTGTTTGGCTTAAAGTTTTTACCCATGTTCAGATGGAAATTCTCTATATTTTTAGTTCTACTTGGCTGTAATTTTTCAGCCCTTTGACCCTCATTTGACTGGTCTACATGGCCATAGTCAAGTGCACCACCTTGGAACAAATGCATGAGTGTATCGAACACATCTTGTGAGTTAATTGTTGGCTGTTTTTTGCATTCAAGTAGAGAGAAAACTAAATTTTCAACAAATACCACATCTCGACTCGCAATAATTGTGTTCATCAATGGATGGTACAAATGATATCCCTTACTTTCAGCACTATAACCAACAAATATACATCTTTTTGCCTTGGCATCAAGTTTGTGACATTTTTGTTATGGCACAAGAGCATATGCCAAACAACCAAATATGCACATATGATTAACCATAGGATTATGTCCATTCCAAGCCTCATAAGGAGTGATGAATCTTGATGCTTTTGTAGGGCAATGATTTAACACATAGTTTGCACACGTGACCACTTCCATCCAAAACCTATTAGGAAGGTGCATTCCTTTAACGATACATCATGCCATTTCAAGGAGTGTTTTATTTTTACACTTGACAACACCATTTTGTTGAGGTGTATATGGCACCGTACATTGGTCTGAAATACCTCCTTCATAAAGAAAAGCATGAAACTCATGTGACATGTATTCACCACCACCATTTGTGCATACAATCAAAAGCTTGTGTGAAGAAAAATTTTTAGCCATAGCGAAAACTACTTTGAAGTAAGAGAATACCTCATTCTTTGCTTTCATAGAATACACCCATGTATGGCAAATAGCATCATCAATGAAGGCAACACAATATACATGCTTCCCAAAAGATGGAGTATTGATGGGACCATATACATCACTATGAAAAAAATTTGATTTTCTTGTAGTGTGTGTATGACTATCTTTTGGAAAAGAAGCACGATACATTTTTCCAAGAATGCAACCTTCATGTGCATGCTTTTCAATGTCCTTCTTTTGCAAGTAAAGCAAACTCTTGAAGTTCAAGTGACCAAAACAAGCATGCCAAAGCTCCATTTCAGTCATGGAAGAAGTATGAACAACCAAGGCATTTGAGGCAGCACTCTTGTATGTATCCAAGCGATACAAACCATTACATAATATGCCAAACATCATGATAATATCACCATTGCTCAAATCATAAACCATACACTTAGCATCTAAATGTACATGAAGCCCAACTTTGGCAATCAATGGAACTGAAATTAAGTTCTTCTTGATATCGGGTACATACAATACATTTTTCAAGAGAACCACACCTCCATTTGTAGCTGTAAGCTCAATTTCTCCTATTCCAATGATGGGATAAGAGGAATTGTTTGCACACACCACATGTCCTCCTTTAGCTGCATCTTTCAAAGATGCAAAAAACCTTTTGCATGAAGTAAAGTGCTTTGAAGCACCACTATCAAAGAACTATTCTGAATCAGCCTCGCTCACAACCATACATTTAGAATGCAAAGATGCATCATAATGACATGTAACAATGCACGCCCAAAAAGCTTGAGCCATGTTAGCTTCATCATTCTTTGCATTTGCTGAATTTTCAGCAATAGACATGCCTCATTTCCTTCTTCTTTTCATTGCACTTAGCAAGCTTTCTACATGGAAGAGGAAGGTTGAGGCTTTGGTTTTGATGGACCCAAAGTTGAACCATACTTGCTTTTCCCTTTTTGTGAGATAGCAAGTGCTTATGTTCCATATTTACTCTAGATTTCTTGTCTTGCAAAAGAAGAGGCACAACCTCATCAAATGCATACATATTGGGATTACCTTTTGCAACCAAACAGAGGGAAGTGGCAAAGCTTTGAAAAGATTCTGGTAATCCTTTCAACAACGTAGAATGAGTGATGCATACAGAATAATCTCATCTATCTTTGCCAATAGCTCTTTCAAGTCCTTGATGTGCGTCACATACACATCCATAGACTCATTTTCAGCCATACATACATCCTCAAGTTGTTTCCTCAAGTATGCAACATGTGCTTCATTATGCATGGCATACAAAGAAGCAAGAGTGTCCCATGCCCGTGATTCACCAAAAGAACATTGAAAAAACTACCAAGATCACTCAAATTTTCAAAGAGGTGGCTAGTGAAGATTGTTTCTTTGACCAAAGAAACTAGTAAACATTGTTTGTTTCTAGTAACCTTTGGAACACTCAAAATTTTACAAAAAGAGCTTCATAAAAAACAAAAATATCTAAAATTTGACTCTCGAGGAGAGAGCACCATGCATCAAAGATTGGCAGGGTACTAGGAGGTCACCAATTCGAAATAAGGTTTGGATGGGCCACCTTGGTACTCCAACAAATAAAATTTCGAGATAGATTCTTCAAAATGGATCCATTAACTAATTGTAAAAACTTCAAAATGCATATACGAGCAAAAAAAAAAAAAAGAATTTGAGCAATGTGTGATACATTAAAAGGGGGGAAGAATATCCCTCCTTGCATGGTTTCCTTCTTCTTTACAATGGGCAACTTTCAAAGTCAGGTTTTGTCCCTTCTTTGTTACTCCTTGGCTTTTGCCTTCTCTTGTAATCTTCCTGTTTGCTCTCCCCTTCCATTCATTTCCTCCTCTTCTCCTATCTTTCTTCTTCCATTCTTCTTTAGCCCCACCCTAGTTAAAATAGCTATAAACCCTCGTTTGACCTTCGACTTCAGACATGAAAATCCATGAAATTCTAGAGGCTTAGACAATCACTCTTGAGGTTTTATAAAGAATTGTGGTGAACTTGTGCATTCTTCTTAGTGTTGTCAATAGAAATGATTTGCTTGGATCTTGTTTCTACTTGCTTTTGAGAGAGGCTTGTATGCACTCTTGCTTGTGTGCATGCCACCTTCTTGGTTAGCATGCTTGAGCATGATTGGAGGTCTTCATACCCCCGAGAGTCATCTTGAATTGATAATATGGTTTATGTTACTCACTCTTGATGCTAGCTTGAGTTTATTGGAACTTGGAACAGTCTACAACGAAACACAAGACTTATGAGAAATTTTACTTTTGATTCGCACTTCCATACCATCAAATGGTTCTCTTCAAGATGGCAAAAGTCCCAAAAATGATGCCAATTAGTTTTTTTTTAGACGCGCTAACACAACATCATGTGCTTCCTAGCATCGAGTGAAATGGATCAACCCAAAATATCAAAATGTGTACCTCAATTGCTCATCAAGTGTTATTACCATATATTCATACACATGCATTCAATCATAGCCAAACCCCTCTATCTATTGCTTACCAAATTGGAGGGAATAGATGATCATGAGAAAGAATTGGATAAATTGAAGCAAAAATATAGTACTTTACGTATATTGATTGTTCCCAACTTGGATAGGTCATTTCATGTCATGTTGATGCTTCAAAGTATGCAGTCAAACATATTTTAATGCAAACAAGTAGAGAAAGGTAAATCAAACATATTTTAATGCAACAAGTAGAGGAAGGTAAATCACATTTCTCGATATACATATTTTAATGCGTAGGTAAATAGTCTTGAAAGAAATTAAAAACCATGAAGCAAGAAGATTTATATATAGTATAGGAATTAAAGAAGTTCATATATTACTTGTTGAATATCAAGTTCAAAGTCTTTACGAATCACTAAAAATACCTTAGAAGTAAGAAAATGGTGCGCTTTTTTTCATTTTGGTACATTAGAAAGTCAATCTTTGCTTCTAAGTGATTTTTCATCTTCTCATATTATGTTCATCATCTTTATACTCAAAAATCTAAAAACAAAATCCACTAGATGCTCTATTCCTATCATTTCTTGCATAAAGAAGATACTACAATAGTAGTGAGAGGAGAAAAAAAAACCAGACTTTGCTCGTTGCTCCATGCACATGAGGACTCTTCAAAAGCTGTTTTGGAAGCTTTTTGAACATTTGAGGTATTGTGCAAAGATAATTAGAAACACAAGAGATTGTTTTCATTTATATATACTTTTGAGGGGGAAAAGGGTATTTTGCTAGACAGATCCAGACACTAGTTGCTTTTGAAAAGATGCACAATATGGTTAAAAGTATAAGAAAATACCAATCTTTTGGCCTTCTGTAGCTCAGTGATGAGTAGCACCTCCTTTAATGTCAATCCGGGAAGACGTGAGGATGGTATGAAGACCTCGAGCAAGTGGAGGCACAAGTGCGTGAGTGAGAAGCACACAAACATGCACACACATACACACACGTGCGCACACACGGCAAGACAAAGAGTGAGAAGCAATGGAGTTCTTAGATTACTTTCAAAAAGCTCTTACAAGTTCATTTCAATTACAATCTAACCTCAAAAATGAGCTCTCTAGCTCCTTTTATAGTTTTTGACTAGCTTTGGCCCTGTCCAGACCTAATGTCCGGCCTAGTTAAAAATTAGGTTCCAGGACCAATTTGAGGGCTTAAACGGAGTCTAAAAAATACGAAAATTGATATGTAGGCACTTCTAAGACTCCTCAAGCTCAAGGACTCCTTGGCTTGCACAAAATGGAGCTACAAAAATATGAAATGGTATTTACAATGGTTTTTAGTGATTAAAATCACTTATTTGTGTAGGGATTTTCTCTATTGATTTGTCGTACACATCTTTGAGCTCCCTACTTGCTGTTTCTTCTTGTGTGCTCCACTCCTTGATTGATGTCTGAAAAATTTAGATGGCCTACTTGCCAAATCTTCTTTGGCTACTGTGTCTGCTTGTGCTATCTCTTCGTTCCGACCCTCTTTGTCTTGTGGCTCCTTCGGTTCCCTGACTGCTTCCAACACCCCCCCACTCTCGCATCTGTCGCCCCTGACAGACCCTTGTCTAGATGCTCGTTGAACGTAATATTGGACAACGTTGGAAGCGAGATGATGTTCTTCTAATCTGAGCCACCGTGCTAGATCTGTTAATAACGCATCCCAATTCACTGGTCCTGGTACGTCCGGATGTGGCACCCGCAGTTGTTCTGAATGGATGGTTCTCTCCACAGCGAATAAGTGGAGGAGATGTGAGGGCCTGGGTACAAATATTTCTGAGTGATATTCCCAGAATCCCGTTATGAAAATCTCCTCGAATGTCTGTTTAAAACAAGCTGGGAGGTACTTTATTCTGGCGTGCCAAGCATATATTACCTCTATGGATGGGGTTGTGCTCATGTCGTATACTAGATCTTGGTTTCCTGTAAGAAATCCGACACCTGAGAAGTGGGGGTCTTTAATATTCTTGAACGTCCTGAAGGTGATTAGCATTAGTTCAAAGATTTTCATACACATTTGTGCCATCACATCGGGGGTATTCCGTAGTCGAGTGCTCCAGTGTCTGATGGTAGAAATCATGTAATTGACAGTGGGAGGGCCTTGTGGCGGTGCTAGATAAACATAATTTAACCACTTTGCGCAACCCTTGACATTCTTGACAGCAATTGTAAACTCTGGCCAAGTGCGCCGTCGTAATACTGGAACATAACAAGGATTGTATTTAATAAAAAGGGGCATGTTAGTCCAGGTACAAACCATTTCCGGGTAGGTTTCAAGAAGACGGATTCTCCAGGTTGGTTGATGAATGGAGCCTTTCTTCGCACTTTCTGGGATGTCCTCTGGCCCAAATTGTGTGGCAAAAGTTGGAGGTTTGCCACAACTGCGTTTAATCTATGCATTGTAATCCGCAAGAAGCACACAATATGGCACATATTGATCATCATTGGTGCCGATCCATCTATGATGAGACATGTGTTAAAAGTATTCAGACTTGATGATGGTGTCTTCTAACTTTGCCATAGATTGGATTTGAATGGCCACTCTATCTTCATGGGTTGTTGCTGTCTTCTCTAGTGTTTGGAGCCATTCAGGTACTTCAACTTCCAATGTGTCCATTCCTTCTGAGGTCTGTGCACCACCTGGCATCGGCATAGGAACGTATGGTTCCTCATAGGTTTCGTCCACCTCAATGGGTACTAAATCCTCCGGTTCGGGTTCTACAACTGGGGAGGGCTGCCTTTCATATTCTAATAACTTTTTCTGGAGTTCAGCCACCTGCTCTGTCAATGCCTTTACTTCCTCTGAAGTCGAGGCCGTTTCTATTACCTTGGTTGGAGCCTCCTTTTCCCTGAGCTGGCTACGTAGCTCATCTCGTTCCCTTTCCAAATCATCATGTGCGTCTAATAAATCCGCATAACTTTCCAAGATGGTTTTCATTGTTTCTGTGGGAACCGCTTTGAACTGTTCTGGATCGATCTCATGGGGGGACCCGTCCATGGCTGCTTCCAGGTTTTCTTCATTTTGTTTCTGCAACCGTTTATTTTCTTCAAGTGTTGTAGCCATATGCTTGCGAAGTAGAGTTAAATTACGCCGGACTCTCAAGTTATCTGTTTGGTACACCTCCAGCAAGGCTTCGAGTTGTTTGACACCGGGTTCTACTGATGGTTGGGGTGTCTCAAGGAGTGTTTGATGGGCTTGCTCGAGAGTGGTGTAGCATTGGTTGAGTTCCGCATTTTCTTCTTCTAGCCTTATGAGTCGTGTTTGTAGTTGTTGATGGTTTGTTGTCAGCTGATGATGGCGGCCTTCTAGTTCCCTGTACTCCCGCTGAAGTTGATATACGCATTGATGTAATGACAGGAATATACTATTTACATTAAGAGATGCAGTTAAAGATGAAGATGCAGGGGGAATGGGGAAGGGGAAGGGAGTTGTGAATGCGGTGGAGTCAAGTGGTGAAGTAGGTGGAGGGGGTATGGGAGATTGAGGTTGTGTGGGGGGTGGGGGTGGTACTGTGGCGGGTGATGTTTCCATTGTGTCAAATGTGTGTGTGACTGTAAAGATGGGGACAGTGGGTGGGGTGGAAGTGATATTTGTGAAGAGTGTCGTGAAGGTGGGCATGGAAACTCCTCCAAATTGGATACCGGGAGAGAGAGGAATTCCCATGACAACTGTGGTAGTGGTAGAAAAGGACGTGGTCATGCCGGTTGGTGAGGTGAATTGTGTAGCGAGAGGTGAGGTGGGTGGGGAGAGTGGTTCCTCAGGATGTTCTTCTGTTTGCGTGTTGCCTTCCGGTTCTGATACATTGATGTGTATTTGTTTTCCAGATCGCCTAGGGCGGGCAGGCACACGTTTCTCAAATCGATTAATGTATGTCATGGCCTCATGTATGGCCTCATCCAAGCCGGCTGCCTCTGCGTGTAGGTTCATGGATTCGATAAACATATCGTCCACACCTTCCTCAGCCAATAGTTGGCTCATGAGCACCTTGCCTGATTCAAGCGACATTTTGTGTTGTTCCTGAACTCGCTTCATGGTTTGGTATAATCTTTTTATTTGTGCCGAATATGCTAGGGCACTTGCTAGCTCTGAGAGTTCATCATATTCTTGATGTTGTTCTTTGTCGGCTTCTTCTTCTTCTCCTCCTGCCTCTTGTTCATCTCCTTCGACTTCTACGACGACTGGTTGTGTCGGGGCTGGTGTTGTTGTGGTCGGGTGTGGTTCCTGGGTCTGGTCTGCTTCTGTTTCAAGATTAGATTCGTAAATCAGCCTGGCAACTTCTTCATCCGTGAGGTCATTGAGAGTAAATCCCTGTGGAAATTCCAAGTCTGATGGAATGGGGGGAAACACCAAGTTGGGTCCTTTTGTACTTGGTCTGGGAAGACGAATGGTGAATGGCCGAACACGCCTAGTTTGAGGAGGAGTCACCTCAGGTGTGGTAGTGGCTCCCCTTGGTTGAGCACATGGTAATTGGACGCCCCCTCTCATCTTCTTCGATGGAGGACCCGCTGTTGATAGTCGCCTTTGGAATTCTTGGGCCCTGGACCACACTAGTGCTCTTTGAATGGGCATGTCATATGCTAGGCACCTGTAAATTATTCTTGTTAGGGCACAACAGCCATGAAGTACATTTTTCTGCTTCTTATTCCAGCGCTGATGGGCTAGGTGTATCTGATCGATGACCCAGTGTGGTATGTTGAGGGTGAGGTTCTCTGTTTCTGCCAAGTATAAGCTGAACCATATTTTCTTAGGGGGCATAGTGAATCGTTCTTGTGCGGGAAAAGCAAAATGTTGCATAACATTTCGTAAGTGGAGAGCAATGGTAGGCGTCATTGCCACCATGTCCTTCAATTTATTGAGATCCTTATGCTTCATCCTACCTGGGACCATTGTTTCTTTCTCGGTGGGAATGTGCATACCTTGCATGTTCAATGCCTCCCGTACCAGATTGAGGGTCAGTTTGAATCTGTAGAAAATCAGGTTTAGGCAAGTGTGCTCTGAAATATCTATCCAGGCCTGCCTTGGTCCAAACTGATTGCATTACCTTTGCATTCTGATAGTTCTCGAATTCCCGAGTGAAAAAGTGGTAGCGTCCCCATTTGCCATTAAATTCAATTTCTGCTTCCCAGAAGTAGGTGCCGTCACCCAATGGCCCTGCTACATCACTGAACCAATGAGCATGTTTCCCCACTTGAGAAGTGTGTCCCTGAGGAGGGTCCTGGATAGGAAGGACATGCACCGCTTGAAGTTCTTGAGGCCTTTCGGTGAGTGGCGGTTCCAGAAGAATAGTTTCAATGTCCACAATCTATGCGGGCTGGACCCTGCCTGGGAACTGGTGCCTCCAGCTTCTGCCATCGTTATTGCTTGCTAGCTAGTTCTGTCGAGAATATAGAAACATGTGTTAACATTGTAAAGGACAAGTTAGAACCGTTTTTTGTCCCCATTACAACATTATCATGAGGTCCGGGAGAGATTAGTAGGTTAACAAGTGCTCGGTGCTTCTGTGTGTAGTTAGGAATTGGTTGGACCTAAGAACTAAGTGGAATGATGTAGTGTGAGAGTGACGTAGTTAGTAGGTGGGCATGGATTTACAACTGGGGTCCGGGGGTTTATTACAAGTTTTAGGTTGCCAAAGGCAGTGGATGGGCTTTGATCTTGATTTTGTGGAGACTCTGAAGAGTTTGATAGGGGTATTTGCTTGAAGATGAGGCTTTTTAGGGACCCATTTACAAGTGATTCTACTAGTGCTCATGGAAGAATATGTGTCCGTGCGTGAGGTGTAAGACTGGGCCTCAGATGTTCGAGTGAGTGAAACATGTTGTACCGGTTGCAGTCGTGGTGTAGCTATTCGAGCCCGCAAGCAAGCCTTAGGCACCCAGATTTGTTGTGATTGTGGGCTGGCCTTCCTTGACTTCTTGGGTACCCAAATAGACTTCACTTTTGCATAAGAATTAATGAAGGACTTCTTATTAGTGTCGTGTTGTTGACTACTAATAAGAGGTTTTGGGCGTGGGGTTGGCCTGGTCTGAACAGGGAATTCGCCTTTTTGCCTCCATACTTGTTTCCATGGATGAAACAATCTGCTTTGCTCCTTTTTTTGGCACCCAGTATCGGTAGTGTTCTGCTTCTTCTGTATTTGATCTGCCGTTGGTTGTTGCAACCTTCTGGTCTTTGGAAAAGAAGGGAGTTTCGTCCTCTCCCTGGCTCCGTTGTTGAGACAAGCCTCTTTCTGCATTATACAGTGTTGGACAAAAATAGCATTGTCAACTTCAGGTGCGCCCCTGGAAGGACCAGGAGTTTGTGCCTTGCCTAGTTCCTTGAGTGCCTCATTTTCCAGTTCAACTGTAATTCGGCTATGATCTACCCATACCTGAAGAAGTCCACTTCTTAGGTTTAAGTTGACTGCTTGGTCATAAATCCAGTCTTGACCCAAGACCAGAGGCTCAGTGAGGTCCTCATCTTGACACACTAGTACTCTGACTGTCAATACTTCGTCTTGAATGGAGATGGGAAGATCCACCTCGCCCAAGCAAGGGGTTTCCACACCTCCCAATCCTATGAGATATGCTTCTATAGGATTGACAGTTAATTTCAACTCTTGACAGTAAGACAACTGAACAGCACTAGTGGCTGCACCTGAGTCAATCAAGGCTCTTACAGTCCTTGAACCTTTTCCTTGTCCTATATCTAAGGTTATAAAAGGACGTCGGTCAATTATCCTATGAGAGCTGATATCTGAAACTTCACACATAGCCACATGATATCCTTGATCTGCATATGCATCTGTCCGAGGTTGCTCTCTACCTTTTCTTCTTAATTTCATTCTCCGTATGCGCTCTAAGGCTTCTGGTTGAGCTTCTTCTCGAATCCGCTTTTCTTCTTCTTTGCGTTTCTTAGCAGTGTTGAGTCGACTTAGCATTTCCTCTGTGAGTGGTTCCTGATACAACTTGACCCTGCATCCACTAATGTAGCTTGGAAGAACATCACCTTCTAAGGTGGCCAGTTGTACTGCTCCACTCATTGAGATCCTATTAATTATCATGGGTCTGTAACCTCTTTTCTCTAGTTTCCTCGCATGTTGTTTCAAAGTGTAGACTAGTACCAGATCTCCTGCTTTCAAGCCTTTATCCTTAATATGGGCATCAAAATATGCCTTCTGTTGTTTCTTAGTTGCATATATCCCTGCAGCCGCCCTCAGTCTTGTTTCTCCTAATCGTTCAAGGTCAAAAAGTCTAGAGGAGAGTTCATGACCCGTCCATTCATGCTCTTGTGCTACTTTCAGTGTAGGTATTAAGAAGTCCAATGGTAGCACTGCATTTTGGCCAAATACCATCTGAAAGGGGGTGGCTTGGAGTACCGTTTTGTAGGCGACTCGGTATGCCCAAACAACATGGTGTAGCTGTTTGTCCCAATCAGAGCGTTTATTGTTCACTAATTTCGTCAGTACATTGCATAAGATCTTGTTGGTGCTCTCAGCCTGGCCATTTGCTTGAGGGTGATAGGGGGCAGACTTCTTATGTACTACCAAGAATTCTTGGAGCAGATTTTTAATAACTTCATTCAAGAAGTGAGTGCCTCTATCACGAACTAGCTCTATAGGTAGCCCGTATCTAGTGAACACATTCTCAAATAAAAACTTAGCTGTTGTTTGAGCATCGTTCTTCGTTGTGGCTTTTACCTCTACCCACTTTGTTAGATAGTATGTTGCAACAATGATATATTCTGCATGGGAACCCTTAGCTGGGGGATTAATGGGACCTACGAAGTCTATTCCCCACTTAGAGAATGCACGTCCACCCATCATAGGTTTCAGTGGCATCTCATCTTTACATATAGGATATTGAGTTCTCTGACAGACATCACATCGTTTCACATAGGTATGTGCATCCATGTGAAGGGTCGGCCACCAGAAGCCCGCAAATAGTATTGCCTTGATCACCCGATCTGGTCCAAAGTGTCCTCCTGCTACACCTTGGTGAGCAGTGTCCAAGATCTTGAGATATTCACTCTCATGGACACATAGTCTCAGGTAACCGTCTTTACCACGTTTGTATAGATTATCACCAATGAGTGAGTAATCCTGGGCTTCTTGTTCTAAACTCCTTTTCCTAGCCAGAGTCATGTCTGGAGGGAATAATTTCGTCCTCAGAAAGGATACTAGTGGTTCACTCCAATCTGCCACTATGGACACTTGATAAAGAGTGGCATGTTCCACAGGTGGTTTAGTGCAGCAGATTGGGCATTCCTTGCACAACTTTTGGACATCAGCTTCCATAGTCGGCCAATGCACTCCGAGTCTCCGTAGTGTCTGTAGGGTTCGTCGCTTTGAGTGGTGTTGCTCTAATGCACCTACATGTGCTAATTGCAACCACTTCGCATACTCGTCCTCTTCTACACAACAAGCCAAGATCCCTTGATCTGTGTGCTTGTACATACTTCCAGCCATGATGTGGTACTTTTGGGCTTTTACTACCTGTCTATCCTGTGTGGCTATTACTGGGTGGTTAGGCCCGTACGTCAATACTGGCACTAATGGCTTAGCCCACTGCGGCACCACTTCCAAATTAAACAAGTAAGCATCAGGAAGGTCATCTGACACTCCTTGTGGGGCTTCTCTAGATGTGAGCCTAGAGAGATGATCCGCTCTCAAATGAGTCCTCCCTTTCCTTACCACAACCTCGAAATCATATTCCATTAGTAAGAGAAACCATCTTACTAATCTTCCTGTATTGCATGGCTTGTTCACGAGATATAACAATGCTTGGTGGTCAGTAAAAAATTTAAACTTGTTTGCAAGCAAATAGTGTCTAAATTTCTTAACAATGCCCCATGAAGGCCTGTACTTCCTTGACGTTCTTTGGCCTCGGTAACTCGGCTATGGCTCTTAATTTCTCTTCATCAGTGGATATGCCATTCTTTGACACTATGTGTCCTAAAATCTTACCTTGCCTGACCATGAAAACGCACTTTTCTGGGTTTAGGCAGACTTGATATTCTCTACATTTGTCAAAGATTTGTCTCAGTTCAAGAATATGGGTTTGTCTGATGTTGCAATGAGCACAAAGATCATCAACATAGACTTCTAAATTCTTCCTCAGGAACTCCTTAAATACATGGCACATCAGCCTCTGGAAGGTTGCTGGTGCATTGGTAAGCCCAAATGGCATTACCCGAAAGGCGAATATGCCCCATTCTGTGGCAAAAGCTGTCTTATGCTGATCCTCTGGAGCTATGGCTACTTGATTGTAGCCCGAAAATCCATCAAGGAAGTTGTACACTTCCTTGCCTGCTACTCTTTCTAAGAGATGTTCTGTGATCGGAAGCGGATAGTTATCTCGAATTGTGGCTGCATTGACCTTCTTTAAGTTAATGCATACACGCAGCTTTCCATTTTTCTTGGGCACCACTACGATGGGGGATACCCACTCAGTGTGCTCAATTTCATAGATGAATCCAGCTTCAACCAGTCTATCTATCTCCTCTTTGATCTTAGCAGCATAATTATCATTATATGTGTATGGCTTTTGCTTAGAAGGTTTGGCATCCGAGGTCATGGGGATAGTGTGTGAGCATATGTCTGGATCAACACCTTTCAAATCCTTGTAACTCCAAGCGAATACATCTCTGTATTCTCTTAGCAAGGCTATCAATTCTTGCTCTTCTTCTTCCGTCAGGTCATGTCCTATGTAAGTGCATCTCTCTTCTCCTTCCTCTATGGCTACCACTATTTTCTTGGTGGTTTCTTTGTTATCATAGGCCTCCCCTGATTGCGCCTCTCGTTTAGGCATTCTGATCATGACTCTCCTGTCATCTATCTCATACTTCTTAAAATTTTCTGGGACCTCAAACAAAGATTCTTCCTCTTCTGGTGTGACTTCTCTCTTCTTTCTTTTCTTTCCTTCTTCCTTCGGGGTCACATGTGTGGCTAGCCTTACGTCTTTTGTAAGCTCTCCGTGCCTCTGGGGTTGAAATTCTACTTCATAGAAGTATTCTTCATCTGATGCAAAAGGTGGGTCCATAATGATTGACTCTAGATCGGAGTCACTTGCATCCTCAAATGCATCAGGGCTAGGTTCGCACTCTTCTAAGACCGCCTCTCCCATGATTGGCTCTATGGAGAAAACTAAAATGTCATAGCCATCCTCATCACAGTGAGGTGTCCATTGTTCTTCATTGATGGCTACATCCATTGTTGCTAGAATTTCTGCCCAGCCGTGAGGTTCGAATTCTTCGTCTGGAAAAACTACAGGTGCATAGGTTGGGTCTTGGATTGATCTATGGGTTTCTTTTGCACCTATCTCCCTGGCTTTTTCTCTCTTCTCTTCTTCTACTGCTACCTTACACATCCATAACTGGGTATCTTCATGCATCCATGAGGATCTTGATCCTATGGAATGCACCGATTCTGTATCATCTTTAGCTTTATGGATGGGATTCCATTGGATAGGAGGGACATCTCTATGAGAGTAATCTTTGAGATTCACTTTGGTCGTGACACCTAGGTGTTGCAAATACAAGGAGTTGGTTCCCCAATCCTGTACCACTTGCAACTGTCGCATAAACGGTCTTCCCAAAATCATCTCATAGGCATGATTTTTGCTAAAGTCACATATAGCAAACGTATGCTCGAACTCAACACCACATGTGGTGAGAGTTATTCCTTCTAGCAGGCCCAAGGGCCTTTCTATGTGACCATCAGCCATCTGCAATTTCATCCTCGTGGGCCTGAGTGCTGGCTTGCCCCAACGCTTCCATAGGGAAGTGGTAGCAATTGCAACTCCTGCACCTGAGTCGAGAATCGCCTTGGTTGTGTATCCTTGATGTGTAATGGGAAGATAAGTGTTTCCCTCTTCACCTTCACTCATATCTCCTATCTTGTCCAAGGGTATTTCTGGCACTGCTCTCTGGAATCCTACCTGCGAATGAGGTTTCACTATCGCTGGTACTTGTTTGGCTACATGTTTCCATAGCTCTGGCCTTACTTTGAGTAGCTCTTCTAAAGTGAGGTTGCACTGTACTTTAATGTTTTTCACTACCTCTGTGTTCCTAGGTAAGACTGAGTCCTCATTTCATACCATGACCGTGGGTGCCCTCATGCAAGTAGACTTAGCTTCCCATGGGCCTGTGAAGTGGGGTAATTCTTGCAGAGAGTTAGACTCAAAGTCGAATCTTTCTTGGGATTGGGTGCTCTCCTGCTCCTCATAAATGGATGGGATGTCTTGTGGGAATTGGTCGTGTGCATCATCCACAAGTTCAATAGGAGGTGGGACTTCACTCTCCTTAGCCCATTTGTCTTCTTGAATCTCGCGAAGGAATTCTGGTGTGAACTGATTCATAGAAGATGATGTGTCTGGCTCCGTAGAGTTAGGCACATAGGTTTCAGGCACATGTGCTTTCTGGGCAAGAAGACCTGCTCTTTCACTTGCCTTGTCCTTAGGTTGAGACGCGGGTTCCTTTTCTGATTGTGCAATTAGCTTCTCTATTCTTTCTAATAGTCCATCAAAGTGCAACTGTGTCTTTGCTGAACTAGAGATGTTAAAGAGGCGACTCGCTTCAAACATGGTCTGAGCCAATTCCACCATCTTAGCACAAATTTTGGTTCGTTCTAGCTCTAGTTCTGCTCTAGGGTAACACTTTTCATGATCAGTTATGGTTGGCCCTTCTTGGATTCTGGCCTGATATGCTCTAAGCATCATGTTTAGGTCCTCGGGAGTTGGATCTGCTAGGATTGATCCTACTCTAGGGGGTGGTGGTATTAGTTGAGGCGGGTTGGAAGGTGGCGGGTCGGATGGAGTTGGGAATGGTGGAGGTGGGGTAGTGTGAGAGGGAGTTTGAGATGTGAGTTCAGTTATCCTGGCCTTTGTTTCTCTGAGGCTTTCCTCGAGTTCACTCATCTTTTTTGCCCATTGTCTTTTCATTCTTTCGCGACTATCTCGCCAAGCTCTAGTCCTTTTCTTGGTTATGCTCTCAGTTTCACTAGCCTCTGGGCCCTTTTCCTGGCCTACCCCTTGGTTTTGCTGCAATGCCTGAGCTCTAGTCACTACCTGTACTGGTGCGGTGGACGTCACACTTCCTGTGGAGTCTACTAGTAACCCAATAACGTTAATAGGAGTGATTTTTGGCATATTATTAGGATTCTTAGGGCAGTCTCGTAAGAGATGCTCCTTTCCACACTCCTGGCAATAGCCCTGGATCGTCACTGACTGGGGTTGTGTAGGTGGAGGCAAGGGACAATCACGAATGAGATGATCTCCCTGACATTTGTAGCATGGTCCTCTAGGGAATGGAGGTCTTACTTGCCTAGGTTGGGGTCTTGAGTTAAGGTTTGTATACATTACATTTGTGTACTCTGGTTCCCAACTAGGTTCATTTGGCTCTTCACTGTAATAGGACTCACCATGTTCCGGAGATTGCATGTAGTAGGCCTGGGGGCTGTCAATATGCCTCGAATCAAAGCTATGGTCACTCAGGTCACTTTCAGAAAGCAATGGTGGTACAGGGACTATAGCTCTATTCAGGTTCTCTTCTGCAGCTGCATATTTTACTGGGATCACATTAGTTGGGGTAGGGGGTTGTTGTGCTAACACAGGCTGAGGCCTTTGCTGGGCTTGATATTGCGGTTGGTAATTTTGCTGAGGCCTAGTATACTGTTGTGGTGGGTATTGGTTCTAGTATCTGCCTTGTTGAGGGTATGGCTGAGGGTAGGTTTGCCTAACAGCTTGCTTATTGTATGGGCAGTCTTGTGCTGTGTGATTTGTGTATCTTCGTTCTATGGTGCAGTACTGGCTACTAGGATTTACTTGGGGTTGAGCCATAATGGGACATACGTTTGCCATATGGTCACCCCCACAAGTATAGCATCTTTTCACAGGGGCAAACCTTCGGATTTGTTTGCTAGAGACACCTAGTTTTTGTGCCACTTTCTCAGCGAGTTCCTCAAGTGATGTGGATTGCAGGGAAGAGAGGCTAGAGGCACTATCTGAATCTTTGTATATTTTGGAAAGCTCTAACTCCTCCCCTAGGTTGTCCTCGATGTCAATGCACATGCGTACACACTCTTCTATGGTCCTAGGGTCCTTCAAGTACACATAAGATCTCAATTTGGTACTTAGCAATCCATCCAAGAATAAAGCCACTTGCTTAGCTGGCGTGGGCAGCTCCAAAGCAGGGCACCTTTCAAGATATTGCCTAAATCTTCTTCCTGCAAGTCTCACAGTCTCTTGTGGGGTCTGCTTGAAACTGTGAATCAATGAGGAGGTATTATGTCTAATGCCACTCTTAGAGAATTCAATAATGAAAGCCTCTAGGAGTTGGTCTATGCACCTGAACTCTCTCTCATTCAATGGTTGGAACCACGTAAGGGCTGTGTTCCTAAGGGTTAGACCAAAGGCATTATATTGTGTGAATAGGTCCTCCACTTGTTCTGCTCTCAAGACTTGCCTAAACTCTGCCACATGATCGTATGGGTCTCCTGTGCCATCGAAGTAATTTTTCATGGACTTGACTAACTGAGTCGGTCTCAGAATCCTGGTGTGTTCTCTAGGTCGTGGTAGAGGGAAGTCTTCCATATTCCTTTGATTTCTTGGGGCTCTATGTACCTCAGGCTCTACTCTATTTGTTTCCATCCTCGTTCTTTCTCTGCCCCCTAGGTTAGCAAAGCTTACTTCTGGCCTATCTCTACTTCTGTCTCTTTGAGTTCCATGAGCTTGGGATGTTCCCGCTCCAAGGTGACCATAGGACACATTTGATCTTGGTTGGGGGAAAATAATTTCACCTTTCCAAGTGTAAGCATGCCTATCATTTTCTGTCACCACAAAGATCCTCTCTGAAGCGTGATCTAAGTAGTTCACTCTGCCTGGGCTATCAGGATCCTTAAACTCATAGATCATGATTGTTCCTATATCAATTGGCTGATCAGTATATACCTCCAAAAGGCTTCGTCAGTTTCTCGGTTCAGAAGCAGGTCTATGCTCTTATTATCTTGGGGAATCCACGGTGTGATAATCCTAGTGAGAACAGATTTGCCTCGGGGGGTCCTTGGTTCTACACCCGTGTTTCTTTGCTCCAGGTCACCTAAATCCGCTTCTGAGATCACATTTCCGAATTTGTCTGTCCTATCTGGGTGACTGGTGACTACGTATATGGTTCCTTCTTTGTCCAAGTATGCTCCGTTTTCAAACTTGACAGCGGGGTGCTCTAGTCCAATGGATTGGTCAGGGTTTTTAATCTGGATCACGGACCTTCCTAGGCCGTCCTCATAGATGCTAGCACCTAGTCGGTTAGTCCTAATGTATTCCAATTGCGTCTTGTAGGGGCCTTCCACCCTATACAGATATGGCACTCCTGAACTTCCTGTAGGTCTGCCCATGCCTTGAGACATCTCTGATTCACTTGTCTCAGAGCTAGGGTAATGTGAGTGGTGGCTCAGCTGCTGGGCCCAAGACCTAGCAGTGTGATTAACGCTAGCCTCTGAAGACCTAAGGCTTTGTCTATCCCTTACTAGATGTCGTCCTGATCTAAGGTTCATAAGCCTAATTGAATAGCCCAAATTTTCCCAAGTACAACCTCGTTGCTGAGTTTTTTTGTATCAGTTACTTGATTCTAGTGGTTACCGTTTTTATGCTCTTGTCAGA
This sequence comes from Ceratopteris richardii, assembly GCA_020310875.1. NCBI lineage: Eukaryota > Viridiplantae > Streptophyta > Polypodiopsida > Polypodiales > Pteridaceae > Ceratopteris > Ceratopteris richardii. The sequence continues at coordinate 48,611,790 of CM035416.1, read as the reverse complement.
AATCACGTCGTCAGGAATACTTGAGTGTATTTTCCGCACTTGAAGTTGATCGTTCCACGTTAGATCCTTTCCTTTAAGGTTATCGCATCACAAAGAGATTATGTTTAATCTTAAACTTGAGTGCATAGGTAGTCTTCAACTTGATTGATGCCTATCGCCGCCCTGGCCTACTCCTATCACTAGTCGTTCTTAGCCTAAGCTATTAATTGACAGAGGGAGTTGAGGATTTTCCAACCTTGAGTTTCTTTCCTTGTGTTGTTGCCCTGGTGTGCCCAGGACGCGTATTCCCAAGCTTGCACTTACTCTTGCTTGAATGCCCTCAAGTGCTCTTACTGGACCTGTAAACGTCCCACGGTTAGCTCAAGACTTAGATTCAAATGACACAATAGACCACTTTCATGCATGTAACTCACCGACCAAATTATCTCTTGCCTTTATAAAAAACAATCCCAAGGATCCCTCAGTTTTCCTACCTCGGTTATGGTTAACTTCAAAATTCCCTATATAATCATCTGATATTAATTTTCACATAACCAGTGGAAGTTTTGGTTGTACTCCCCACGAGCTTTCCAACAAAACAAGAATCACAGCAAACGGATTTCGTATGAGAAAGTTATGTCAGTTCAGGCTTCAGGGATTAAAACAGGGTTCAAAACAGTTTAATCAGGCAGGCATAAATTCTTGAATTACTTGGGTTGCGGCCTCAACATGCAATGCTAACCCCGAGTGTTTGTCCCACAAATTGACCAAATTAGCCCCCTATTCTTTGCCCTAAAAAATTGGCCAAATTTGCCCTTCTATCGTGTTCGCAAGTTCTATCAGTCGCGATTGACAGGTCAATCACGATTGATGTGTCGATCGCGATTGACAAGTCCGTCGTGGCTGTCAATCGCGATTGATGAGTCAATCGCGATTGACATGTGGCTCGAAAAGTCAATCAATCGTGGTCAAAGGGTCGTTGACTCTGTCAGTCGCGATTGATGGGTCGATCGCGATTGACAGGTCGATCGCGAGGGGCTGTCCGTCGCGGTCAAACAATCGTTGACTGTGTCGGTCGCGATTGACAAAGCCGTCGTGGGCTGTCAGTCGCGATTGATGGGTCGATCGCGATTGATGACTCGATCGCGATTGACACGTGTCATGCATATGGTCTGTCCGTCGTGGTCAATCGGTCGTTGACTCTGTCGGTCCCGATTGACAGAGCCGTCGTGGGCTGTCAGTCGCGATTGACTGGTCGATCGCGATTGACAGGTCTGTCCGTCGTGGTTTGTCGATCACGATTGACAGAGCGATCGCGATTGACAGAAATCTGATGAATTTCAAAAATCTAAACACAGTTTTGGGAAGCTCTAGGCCTGTAGATCATGGTTTTGTACTTTGTTTGGCAAATGGAGCATTTTTTCTGTGGGTCGCGATTGACAGAGGTCGGCAACACAGAGACAGTTGCCAAGATTTCCGTACCTGCGCGGAGTGCTGGAGAAGATGATGCAGCATGTACCTGCAAGACAGCTCAAGAAACATGCAAAAACAGCACACACAATATCGCTCTCTCGCTCTCTCTCACAAGTGAAATGAGGGAAGTGAAAGGGGGAAGGAGATATAGTAAAAAAACTAAAATTTTTGTGATGATGGAGATGGAGGTGGGAGGTGGTGATGATGATGATGGTGATGAAGAAAACAAAAGGAAATGGATAAAAGTGAAGAAAATACCTATAACTCCAACGCTTCAACTCTACGTCTTACCATCACACGCTCGTCCTCAAAGCTCGATCCCCGGCAACGGCGCCAAAATTTGGTGTAGCTCAGTGATGAGTAGCACCTCCTTTAATGTCAATCCGGGAAGACGTGAGGATGGTATGAAGACCTCGAGCAAGTGGGGGCACAAGTGCGTGAGTGAGAAGCACACAAACATGCACACACATACACACACACGCGCACACACGGCAAGACAAAGAGTGAGAAGCAATGGAGTTCTTAGATTACTTTCAAAAAGCTCTTACAAGTTCATTTCAATTACAATCTAACCTCAAACCTCAAATCACAAAAAACAAGATATATTGTTTTTTCAATATAGGAGATTGTGTTTATTGTTTGCTCTTATTTTTTAATGTATTTAGAATCTTAGTTGCCATCAAAGGCTTGCAAAGGACCAAAACAACAATTTGGTGATCATATATTCAAAAACCCAAAATTTTAGATCCATTAGTAGAGAGATTGTCGTCTCTCTAATAAGACATCGTGTTCCATGTATAAGAGAAATTCTGATACTAATCTGTCTAGATTTACAAAGTGATGGGGGAAGACTCTAGCACCCCAATGCAACTATGAAAGTTAGTTGTCCCCCAGCAGGCCCAAAAACAATTATATACACTCAATGTTTTGTACGTTTCTTGGCATGTGCACAAATACTTAAAATGAAATTTTTTACACTTAAAATAGACTCTTAGAGCTATCCAAGAAAATTTGAATCAAGAAAAATGTTTTTAATACATGAGAGCCATCCACTTCAATTATGAGAACCATCCACTTCAATTATGAGAACCATCCACTTCAATACATGCTATTTTTTGCACCACTCTTTGTTTATGTGCAGAGATATAACTTCACAAACTTGGAAATGTTTCACAATTCATTTAGTATAAAAACTTGAAACTTTCACACACTTTGGGGCACTATATGAAAGAAAAAATGAAGCTTAGAAAAAAAGAGATTAGAATGAGAGAGCAAAAAATGCTTTGCAATTTGGTACAAATCAAATTGTGAAAACCTAACTATGCCTCTAGATAGAGAGGAGCAAAATCATGAGAAAATGAGATAAGCAAGCAAGGGAGCTGCTTGTTGGAGTTTAGAAATTCACTAAAGTAGGTGGGAAACTTGTGGAACTCAAGAAACAAAGGCAAAATGTTGCTTATATAAAACTTTTACCTTTCCTACAATCTAGCTAACCACTCGCCAATCAATGTAGGTACACATTTTGGTGGGTAATTGATGACATTTGAATTTGATTGATTTTGGTGGAGCTCATAACTTGATTCCATGACTTTGGTTCTAATTTTTTATTGGAACACTTTCAAAACTTGTGGATGAGTCCTTTTGTATCATTGAGAATTGATTTTGAACACTCCCCCTCAAGTCTCAATGTCTAGGTCCTTCATTCCAATGCATGCCTTGAAACATTGTAGCTTTACTCCATCCAAAGCTTTTGTAAACATATATGCATATTGGTCCTCTGTATTGATATGCTCCACCTTTACATCCTTTGACATGATCTTCTCTCTAATAAATTGGTAATGCACTTCTATATGCTTGGACCTTGCATGGAATACCTGATTTTGAGCCAAGTATATGTTATTTATGTTGTCACAAAAAATAGGTACTTGCTTAACCTACAAATCAAGATAAAAAAACAATTTCTTGAGCCACATAATCTCACATGATACTTATGCTACGCCTCTATACTTAGCTTCGGTCAAGGAGAGAGCCACTGTTTGACATCCGTGAGATGGTCTTCTTCCCTATCATGATAACATATCCACTCTCCTCTTGACATCTTTGGAACCTATCCAATCAAAATCACAATAATCCTTTTACATTCAGTCATCATCAAATGGATAATAAAGCCCTTCATTTGATAATCCTTTGAGGTATCTAAGTACCCTTTTGGTTGAACAACATGAGGTACTCTTGGTGCCTACAAAAATTGAGATAACACACCAACTACATGTGCAATATATAGTCTTTTTGTAGTAGCATTCACGAGAGAATCAATCATTGACCTATACATTGTCACATCCTTCACTTCTTCACCCTCATGAGCACTTAGTTTAATTTTGGCATGGACAATGATTTGGAATTCACTAGCGAGGCTTAGAAAATCTTTCATTTGTATTTTATATTATCTATGTCTCTCAAATTTTTGTTGGAGTTTGAGGTCTACAGAAGCACACGAATAGCACAAGGAAGAAGAAGAAGCTTGGAGCACAACACACAATATTGAATGTATTACCAAGTGAATGTACAAAGATAAGTAACTCGTTAGGGTTAAAGACATATATACAAGTGGGGGGGATCTCCTAAAGAGGGAAAAAAGTGCTCCAACAGTACTAAGTGTGTCCACACACATCATTGCTGAAATATATCAATGAATCCCCCCCGAGTGATGCAGTGAACAAGGATCTTGCACTCATGTATAAGGAAGTGCCAAGCTATGTGGAATCAATACACAAAAGAAAGTAAGCCCAAAGCTTTCCAGAAAGCTTCAAACTTCTCCCTAGGTAGAGCCTTTGTGGAAAGATCTGCAACATTTTCTTGTGTGGGCATATATGCCAAACTGATCTCTCCATCAAAGAACCTCTCCCTGAGATAATGATAGTGCACCTCAATGTGCTTGGTGTGATCAACACAGGGTTCCTCGCAATTGCCAATGTGCTCTGACTATCAGTGAAGATGGTGGTGGTAGAAATCTCACCAACACCCAAATCAGCCAAAAGGCATTTGAGCCACACACACTCAACAATCAGTGTGAAAGCTTCCCTATACCCAGCCTCACAACTAGAAGCGGCCATAATAGGCTACTTCTTGCTCAACCAAGATACGTATGAGCTACCAAGCATGAAGAAAAAAACCATTGGTGGACACACAAGTGTCATAGCAACTAGCTGAATAAGAGTTAAGCATGTAAATCAGGCAATAGTGATCCCCCCTTGGAATCAAAAAATCCAAGTAATTGGGTACCACTCAAGTAGCGAAATATGTGCTTAAATACCTACCAATGCTTGACACTTGGGCAATGCATAAACCTACTCATTTGAGAGATAGAAGATTGAATACCAAGCCGGGTAATGCATAAGTAAATCAAGCATCCAACAACCTGTTGATAGAGGACAACATCAAATGCATCTCCAACATCATGAAGACTCAACGGTAAACCTATTTCCATAGGAGTGGCAATAGGTTTGCAGTCTTCAAGGCCAAAACACTACAATAATGTGTCAATATATTTTGTTTGACACAAAGCTATTCAAGCATCAACCTACATAAACTGAAATAATGATGCCCCAAATCTGACATCTCAAAAGAGGCATGCAAATCAGCCTTAAAATCAGCAATATGCTTCTCATTAGGACGAGTGAGCAGCATGTCATCAACATAGACAACAATGATAAGAAGCACATCATTTGAATGCTTAACATATAAGGTGTTCTCAATTGGAGTGTTCTCAAAACCATGTGCAATCAAGTAGGCATGTATCTTTTCATACCAAGCACGTGGTGTTTGCTTCAAACCATATAATGCCATTTTTGTTGATATATTTAGGTAGTGATGTGTGTGAGCACACTAGGATCACCAAACCACTTTTTTCCCTCTTTAGGAGGTTTTTTCCCCCGGCTTGTATATACACATATAGCCCTAATGGGTTACTTATCATTGTACATTCTAGTGGTAATGCATTCATTATTGTGTGTTGTGCTCCAAGCTTCTTCTTCTTCCTTGTGTTGTTTGAGTGCTTCCATAGATGTCTAACTCCAACAATTGGTATCAGAGCAAGTTGCCACTTCATCTAGGGCGTCATTGATAACCCTCTAGTCACAGTCCCACAATCACACATAATTTGGTGAGCATACTCAGGTTAATTAGGAGATCAAAATAGCTTTGCTATGTGGTTCCAAAATCACGATTTGAGCTCGTCTCGGCCTCCAAATGCACTATCGTAGCGCTTGTGCAGGCAATTTCATCTTTTTATGCCAAAGATATATACATGTTTCGGTTCACTAGTATAAGCATCTTGAAGTCTCTGTAGGTCTAACAGAACTTGTCACAGTAGTTATGTTCAACTTTTCCAAATACAATCATTTTTCTGCATCAGGGTATTTTAGTCAATGGCAATGGCTGAAAGCAATGATGTATTCTGTATGTTGGCTCTTGAGGATAATTTGGACAGTACCAATTACCCATTGTGGGCTTATATGATGCGATGAATTGGTTGCAAAAGGACTATGGAACATCGTGTAGGGTGTTGAAAAACGTCCTATTACACCTGCAAATACAGGTATTGAAGCTAATGCAGATGGTGTTCAAGATGTTGATATTCTTCAGATTCCTATTCGTGCTACAGTTTCTACTGCACCCACTGTAGAGCAAATTCGTTGGGATGGCATAGATGCTCAGGCACATGCATTGATAGCCTTGCCTGTCAAATGTGCCATTATTCCTCACATTCACTCTTGCAGAACAACTAAGGATGCTTGGGATACACTTACCACATTGTACCAAGCTAGAAATGAGGCTCATGTTGCTTACCTCCGAAAACAGTTGCAGAGTGAGCATATGCATGAAGGTGATTCTATGGATAGTTTTCTTACAAAGATCAAGGATTTGAAGGAACAATTGATTTCTGTTGATGAAGTTATACCAGATAGCTCACTTGTGTAGACTGTTTTGAATGGTCTTCCTTATTCATATCAGAGTTTTGCTTCTACTCTTCATTTGATGATGAAAGGCAATCCAAATGCCTTGTCATTGGAGGGGTTAGTCTCGGTTCTGTTGCAGGAGGATCATTCTAGGCAGAACAAGTCCATTATGTGTGTTGCATATCAAGCTTTCTTGGCTAGTCAAAAGGGCAAACGTAAATGGAGCTCATCTACTAGCAAGCAGAAATCTGCAAATGTTGCACATTCGAAGAAGGAAGACAAAAATGAGAAGAAATCAGAAAAGCAGAAACTGTTTTGCAAGTACTATAAAGGAAATGATCATATCATCAAGAACTATCCAAAACTGGTTGCTAAAGAGGCAAAGAAAAAAGAGGCTAGAATGGTTGTTGCAAAGGCCTCTACACCGAAAATAGAGTCTGCTAATCTTGTGCAAAATGAAGAATGGGTGTTTACTACTGTTTGTAGTTTTGGTCCATCTTCTCATGAGCAGTGTATGTCTACAATAGACTGAGATGTTTGGTATTTTGATAGTGGTCAACCAAACATAGTACCTTGTAGCGCAGTTTCTTCAATTCACTTGAGCTTGCCCCTACAGGGAATAATGTCACATGTGCTAATAAATCCTCTTATCATGTCATGGGAGTTGGTAATATCATTCTAACTACTGCTAATGATAGTTCTTTCACCTCATTTGATGCTTTATTTGTGCCAGGGATCAAGAAAAATTTGTTATGTGTTTTAGCATTAGTCAAGATTGGCTTGGTTGTGAAATTTATTGATTACAGATGTACAGTTCATGATCTGTCAAATGGTGATATGATTATTGCTTCTGGCATTTTATGACGTGGGCTGTATAAACTTATAGACTATGAAAAATCTATGAATGATTATGCATGTGCAATACATGATTCTCAGGCTATGTAAGATGCAAAGCTTTGGCATGCACGCTTTGTTCATCTAAATTTCACTAGTTTGCTATGCATGTAGAAATATGAAATGGTGTACTCTTTGCCCAAACTTGAGGCACCTGTCTGTGAAGGTGTTGATATTCAAGGTCACACACAAGCAGCAAAGCGCATCAATGAAGTGGACACACAAGAAGAATGAAGTGGACATACAAGAAGAAGGAGCATGTAGGGAGCTCCAAGAAGCACATGTCAAATTTTCAGAAGAAATCCCTATAAATATAGTGACTTTTATCAATAAAAACCATTGTAAATACCATTTTCCATTTTTACAACTCCATTTTGTTCAAGCCGAGGATTCCTCAAGCTTGAGGAGTATTAGAAGTATCATCCTACCAATTTTCATAATTTTTAGATCCCGTTTGAATCCCCAAATAAGCCTTGGAACCTAATTTTTAACTAGGCCGGACACTAGGTCTGGACAGGGCCAAAACCACTCAAAAAACTATAAAAAGGGCTGGAAAGCTCATTTTAGGGGTTAGCTTGTTGTAGATTTCATCTTTGTAAGAGAGTTCTTTTGTAATCTAAGTTCTTCCATTGTTCCTCTCTTTGCTCTTACCTTATGCGCATGTGTGTATGTGTGTGTATGTTTGTGTGCTTTCACTCACACACTTGTGCACTTCACTTGCTCTTGGTCTGCATACTGGTCCTCACATCTCCGCAAATTGACAATTATGAGGTGAAGATCCTCACGTTGGTACTTACCATTGTGCTAGAGTGACACCAAATTTGGCATCGTTGCTGGGGAGAGAGCTTAGAGGATGAGCATGTGACGATAAGATGTAGAGTAGCAATGTTGGAAGGTAAAAAAATCACCATTTTCAGTTCAGTTTCTGAGTTTTCCTTCTTCTTCATCATCATCATCACCACCATCTCCTCTCATCTTATCCTTCTCTGATTTTTTTCGCTTTATTGACTGTATATCCCCTATTTTTTACTCTTCTTCTTCATTCTTGGTGCGCACGGACATTAGAGAGAGTTCATAGCATAAGCGTGGAAGAAATACAGAGAACCACGTGATTAAAACTTCAAAAAGTTGAGTGGCAGTATCGCGGAGGGACAAGACTTGCGTTTGGTATCGCGGTGGTAGTATCGTGAGTTTGAAAGGTGGTTTTGCATCTACAGGCTGATATGAGTGACAAGGAGAACATAAGGTACACATATTTGCAAAAAAATTTGAATTTGGGCTTAAAAATCTCCAAGTATCGTGTCCGGTTGAGTTTTGGTATCGCGATACCAGAATTCCTGAGTATCGCGATACGTGTCAAGGTATCGTATCGTGCATGCCCACTTGAGGTATCGTGATACCATTCTGGTATCGTATCGTCAAGTGTTGGTCTCGCGATCGCGGTCACCCCAGTGGTATCGTATCGTTGACCGAGCAGTATTGTATCGTGCATAACAGTGATATCGTATCGCCTGAGATCTTGGTATCATATCGTGCACCTTGTGGTATTGTATCGCATAGCACAAGCAATATCGTATCGTGCCTATCCTAGTATCGTATCATGCAAAAAAGTGGTATCCTATCGTCCAATCCTCTGGTATCGTATTGTGTATATACAAGTATCGTATCGTCCCCTATCCTAGTATCGTATCGTGCAAAAAAGTGGTATCGTATCATCCAATCCTCTGGTAATGTATCATCTGTAGACAAGTATCGTATCGTCCCTTACCCTGGTATCGTATCATGTGATTGTTGGTATCGTATCGTCGACAAGCCAAGTATCGTGAGCAATCTGATATCGTATCATATCGTGAGCAATCTGATATCATATCGTGTAGTGGTCAAGTATTGTATCGTCCACTAACTTGGTATCATCGTCGAATGCAGAGGTATCGTATCGTGTAAATTCTGGTATCGTATCATGACCATGTCCAATATTGTATCGTGTGGATAGCAGTATCGTATCATGGAATTTGGTATCGCAATCTTGGTTTTCCCGGGGGTATCATATCGTCTAAAGGTGGTGTCGTCCATAGTGGTATCGTGTCGTGAAAATCTGGTATCGTATCGCGTGTCCTGAGGCACTCCCTGAGAGATCCTGTTTCCTTGTTTTAGCCCCCAGAACCATGAACTGGCATAACTTTCTCATATGAAATCCGTTCTGAGTGACCCTCAAGTTGGACTAGGAAGCAAGGGGTTCCACAAGATTTTGAGCAATTCAAAGGACAATTTTGGACTTGTAGACAAGGCTTATGAACCTAAGCTCAAGTTGATACTTAGGAAGAGATAGATAAAGTACCAAATCACTTGAAACTAAGGTCAACCACACAACCAAGTCAGGAACTCACAACTCAGTGGTTAGCACTACGTGCTGAGTTTATAGATAAGTGAGTCAAAAATGTCATTCAACTGGGAGAGACTCTTGGCTTCTGAAGACATGCATAGTTCAGTACCTAGGGAAGGTTTCATGTCTATAGTGGAAGGGGAATATTTCGGATGTCTCTTCAATACATATCCACTAACTTGCAAGGAATACCCATCTACCTCGATGGTCTAGACAGGTCAGTAGCAAGAATGATAAACACTACAGAATCTAAAATAGTTCCAAGACCAACTATCAAGTACGAAGATGGAGTTTACATGGACAAAATGGGCCAGATATATGTAGTAACCGACAACCCTGATTAGATTAATGAAAGAGGAGAGTTAGAGAGACAAGGAACTTCTGGGAGAACCAACAGTGGAGATACGGTGACTACCCCAAGGGGAGAGTCAGTAATGACTCAAGTATTGCAAGTGGACAAGATACCCCAAGATGACTATCTGATGGATATGTACTAGGTATATGGATCGGACCTACTCCTCCAAACTGATTCACCGACAATAGGAGAAGGCATCAGCCCAAAAACTATATACGAGTTCAGGGATCCGGAAAATCCATCTAGGAATACATATCTGGACCAAAATCAAAGGAGATATTGGCCGGTAGATGAAGTGGAGAGGTGTAGATTAAAGTACATGGATCTGCCTATCTTCCCTCCTCGAGATCAGGCAACTACCTCAAAAAACCCATTCCAGACCCAGCAAATAATGGAGAATGTGATGTCAAGACAAACGAGCCAACGTAGTATGCCCAACAGACCTCATGTGCAATCTGCCATGCCAGGAATTAACTTCCACAACCAAACTAGCCAGGGAATGGGAAATCTAAATAGAACCACCCTTAGCGAAGAATCACCCCAAGGGGTAGGAGCTGGAATACACCTTGTAAAACTCACTCTTCCCAGCATAATTCGATCCCCAGAGCCAGGCAAAAGATTGAGATCAATCCAATTGGCCAAATGTATGCGAAGTTGTTATAATGGCACAGGAGAGCCCTATGACCACATAGCAGAATTCAAGCAGGTGTTATGAGCGGAGCAAGTGGATGACTTTTTCATGCAATATGAATCCTTCGGGCTAACCCTCATAGGAATAGCCTTAACTTGGTTTCAATCCTTGGATTCAAACTGTTTTGACCATATCAAACAATTCTTCCAAGAATTTATTTGGGAATTCACTAAGCGAGGGATCAAACACAATTCGTCATCCTTACTACATAGTTTCAAACAAGCTCCTAATGAGACAGTAAAAAATGCAGCACGAAGATTTAGTCAATATGTAGACCGATGCCCTGTGACAGAGAGACATTCTCAGCAAAAAATGATATCCCTATTTTTAGAAGGTCTAACGATTGGAACATTGAGAATCTTAGTATATGTAAAACGATTGCAAACTCTGAGTGAGTGTCTTCAAGAGTGCATAGATTTGGAAGACAACTTAGCTGAGGATCTTAAAATCACACAAGACCCTACCAAAACAAAGGATACAAGGAGCGATGAGACTGCTAGTTCGAGTTATGTGGAGGAAGTGGCAGTGTTAGCGGCCAAGAAATTAGGAGTACAAGGACAAAGGAACTACCAGAACTTCCCCTTGAGAGTGCCAATGTTAGGAAGTTCCACACTTTGTGGTGGAGATCATCCATCTCATGTCTGCACCAGAGAAGGATTAGGGTTATCACAACCTTACCCATACGATAGACCATCAACTCAGGAGCCTAACATGTACTCTTATAGTGAGCAGAGGTACCCCAACTACAACATTGAAAACTATCCAATGAATAGGAAGCCACGACCACTTGTACGACCCCAATGTAGACCATATGGGTACCCTCCTAGAGAACAAGGCAGAGAAGTTCCTAGGTATAACCCATGTCCAGGACCACAAGGAGCAACTAGACCGTATGAACATGGAGGATATAGCCAACCTCAACCTATACCAGGACAACAACCACTCCACCCACTAGCCCCGAATCAAGGGCAGAACATCACAATACAAGTCGTTTGTCTTGGGTGTGGCAAAGAACAACTCCTGAGAGATTGTCCCGGACATCCCTCTAGTGCACCAAAGGTTACACCAGTTAATGTAGTAGGCTTAGTAGGGGATTCAAGTTCCAGCAGTGATAATGTGGCTCCTATACATGCAGTTATGAGGGCACAAGCCTTACAACAGGATAAACCAGCTGAGCAGTCAGAGCCAAGTGAGTCAGGAGAGCCTAGTAAGAGAAAAACAAGAACATGGAAGGATACTAGAGAGAAAGCCAATCGTAAGTGGACCAAAAAGTTATCCGAACTAGAAGAAAGCCTTAAAGATGCCAAAACAAGAATAGAAGATATTTCCTCTCAAAATGTCTCACATGTTGAAACTCCATCCACACCTCTTCATCCCCCACCTCATCCCCAACCTCAACCCCACCCACCAACCATTGTAAATAGACCACAAGCAGGGTCTGTTCTTGCAGATCCAACCCCAGAAGACTTGGACATGATGTTCAAGGCATACTAGGCTCGACTTCAAGAAGGGCCAACACCTGCAAACCTAGACAAGAGCTACCCTAGAGCAGATTTAGAGATTGAACGAACAAAAATGTGCATAAAAATGGTGGAACTATCTCAAGCTATGTTTGAGGCCAATCAATCGTTCAATCAGACAAATGCTATTACACCGGGTTTGCACTTCCAAGACTTACTAGATAGATTAGGGCAGTTGGTAAACAAACCGCAAGTTTCTTTACCTCCACAGGCTCAACCAACTGTTGAAAGAGAAAGCTCATCACCAAAGAAAGTCTCTGTTCCTGACTCCATAGATGAGGGAGAACCACTTTCAATTCAACAACATTCTCAAAAGTTCTTGCGGGAAATACAAGAAGAGAAATGGGGCAAGGAGAAGGATAATCCCCCTCCTATTCTTGAGATTGATGACCTTCATGATCGATTTCCACAAGACATTCCATCTATTTATGGAGAACAAGTAGTGCAACAAGAGGAAGAAAGTTCAGCATTTGAGTCTAATTCTTTACAAGCGTTGCCATAGTTCACAGGCCCATGGGAATCTGAATCTCTCCAGATCAGAGCTCCCACAATATTGATCAGAAACGAAGACTTGGTGGTTCCAAGAAACGCTGATGTCTTGAAGAACACTAAGGTTCAGTGTCATCTCAATGTAGAAGAGCTGCTCAAAGTAAAACCAGAGCTATGGAAGCATGTGAAAAATCAAGTGCGAGAACTTGATTCCAATATGCCAAAAGCAGACTCTAAGCAGAAAGTTCCAGAGATACATCTAGACAAAATAAGGGACATGAGCAAAGGAAGGTAATACTTATCTTCCAATCACCTACCAAGGTTACACAACCAAAGCAATCATAGATTCAGGTGCCGGTGTTGCTATTGCAACCACCTCCTTGTGGAAGCAATGGGGTAAACCCTCATTAAGACCAACTAGAATGAAGCTTCAGATGGCTGATGGCCATGTGGAAAGACCTCTAGGATTTCTAGAAGTGATAACTCTAACCACATGTGGTGTAGAGTTTGAGCACACCTTTGCTATATGTGACTTTGGTAAAACTAATACCTACGAAATGATCCTAGGAAGACCCTTCCTACGACAAATGCAAGTTGTACAGGATTGGGGAACCAATTCCTTGTACTTGCAGCGCTTAGGGGTCACAACCACGGTGAATTTGATGGATTACACCTTCAAAGATGTACCACCCCTACAGTGGAATTCTATCCACAAGGAGTAAGAAGATTCAATCTCTGTGCATTCTAAAAGTTCATCAGATACATCTTGGATGCATGAAGATACTCATTTGTGGATGTGTAAGGTCGCAAAGGAAGAGGAAAAACGCTTAAAGGCAAGAGAAAAAGGAACTTCCCTAGGAGATAGACCAGTTATAGACCCAGCCTATACACCGATGGTCTTTCTAGATTAGGAATTTGAGCCTCATGGTTGGGCAGAAATCTTAGCCACCATGGACATTGTTGTCAATGAAGAACAGTGGACACCTCATTGTGATGAGGAGGGTTATGATATTTCAGTGTTCATGTGTCAGCCCTTGCTAGAAGAATGTGACCCTAGTGACTTCATAGAAGAACGAGAGAATGATGGCGATCTAGAGTCCATTGTAATGGATAGTTGCTTTATTTCAGAGGAGCACTATCTAGAAGATGTAGGAGTATTTAACCAACAAGAAGAAGTACATCTCACAAGCATCAAAATGATAAATTCAAAGAATGGAAGTGAGGGTGATCAAAAGAAAAAGAAAGGAAAAGTAGCAAAACAAGAAGAGGAGGAAACACTGTTCGAAGTACCAGAAAATTTCAAGAAATATGAATATTTGAAGATCGAAAAATTTTGGTACGAATGCCTAAGAGAGAGGCCACCACAGGAGAAGCATATGATAACAAAGAAAAGACCAAAAAAATCGTAGTAACCATTGAAGAGAACGAAGAGAGATGTACGTACATAGGAGATGACCTATAAAGAAGAGGAAGTAGAGTTGATGGCATTATTAAGGGAATACAGGGACGTGTTTGTGTGGCACTATAAAGACTTGAAGGGAGTAGATCCGAAAATTTGCTCTCATATGATCCCCATGACCGTTGATGCCAAGCCCACCAAACAAAAGCCCTACACATATAATGACACTTATGCAGCCAAAATAAAAGAAGAAATTGATAGATTGATTGAAGTTGGATTTATATATGAGATTGAGCATACAGAATGGGTGTCCCCCATTGAAGTGGTACCCAAGAAGAATGGAAAGTTGTGTGTATGTATTAACCTTAAAAAAGTTAATGCTGCCACAGTAAGAGATAGTTATCCGCTTCCAATCACTGACCATTTATTGGAGCGTGTTGCAGGCAAGGAAGCGTATAGTTTCCTTGATGGATTCTCAGGCTACAACCAAGTAGCCATTGCCACTGAAGATCAACACAAAACGGCATTTGTCACAGAGTGGGGAGTCTTTTCATTTCGTGTGATGCCATTTGGGCTCACCAATGCACCTGCAACATTCCAAAGGCTCATGTGTCATGTCTTCAAAGATTTCTTGCAAAAGATCTTAGAAGTATATGTGGACGATTTATGTGCTCATTCCCAAGAAAGGAGATGTCACATCCCTGAGCTCAGACAGATCTTCAATAACTGTAGAGACTATCGAGTGTGTTTGAACCCAGAAAAGTGTGTGTTCATGGTGCATCAAGGTAAAATCTTAGGTCATGTTGTTTCTAAGAACGAAATATCAACAGATGAGAACAAAGTAAAAGCCATAGCGGAGTTGCCGAGGCCAAGGAATGTTAAAGAGGTACAAGCCTTTATGGGCCATTGTGGATATTACCGTAGGTTCATCCACATGTATGAAATCATAGCTAAGCCTATTTATGCCTTGCTGACAAAATTTGAGTGGAATGATGAATGCAAAAATTCCTTCAATGAGCTGAAGAGACGTTTGTGCACAACACCAATACTGATCACTCCTGATTGGAATAAGCCATTCCATGTACATGTGGATGCATCCAGTTATGCAATAGGATGTGTGTTGTCACAACCCACAGGAGAAGGAAATTTAGATTTGCTTATAGCCTATGCTAGTAGGCAATTGAACGCTGCTCAACAAAACTACACCACAACCGAAAGAGAAGGCTTAGGCATTGTGAAGAGATGGATAGGTATGTGCTTGAAGATGAAGAGGTGTTGCAAAATCCTTGATCTACACCAGCCAAATGAACTCCAGGAGTATATGGTGGGCCCTTTTAGCTTGCCAATGGATTTATTAGACACCCTATGTACCTTGGAAGATCACTCACAAAAAGATAGATCAAAATAGATAAGTTGGAGTTAGCTCAGAGGTGAAGAACTTGCTATTTTTGGTTCATACACCTGTCTAGTGTTTTGCATAATTCTCTGAGCACAGAAGCAATTAGCTTAATTCCTCTTGGGGAAGTCTAGTTAACTTAGAGAGATAACTTTCAAGAGTAATCTCATAAAAAATAATGAGCCACACACTGAGAATGATGTTTAGCAACTGATGACATCATCCCAATTTTCACGGGCTTCTATAGTTTGAGACCACTGAGAAGAAAAATGAACATAACTCCAGATTTAAGAATCCAATGATTATGAAAATTTGTATATTATACTAGACAGTAAGCTGAATCCAACAAGTTTTAAATCATTGAATTTGGATAAGTACACACTGAGAAACAGCTCTAACAAGATGAGTTAAAAAGTCGGGTACCTGACAGAGAAGTGAAAATGACAGACAGGGTTGACTTCAACTGAACATAACTGAAGATTGAAACAGGCAATGAAATGAAACTTGATGATCATATAGTAGACTTATAGAGCTAACTTTAACAAGTTAAATCACTGAAAATGATGCACCAAGCTCAGAGAAACCATCTCTGCAATCTGACTGAGAAAACTGAGAGATATGGCAGTGAGTAGTACACTTCACAAGAACATGGAAATATGAACTCAAATGATCATGAAAATGAGAGTACATTGCGTGTACAATACAATGGACTTACTGATACATATGTGTGCCTTGTAATCACACCTTGATATGGCATAAAGCTCAGCTCTTGGAGGTCTTCACATAGGTCTCTCTAACCACAACTAAAACTGCCATCTATTTATAGTTGAGTTTGGGAGGCTAACTTCCCTCAATCACTCTCCAATCAATCAGTGATTGATTTGATTCTATATCTACCACAAATCACGAATTCGTGGCTCCTCTTTCCCTTTTTGATCAAGTGGACTCAAACACTTAAGATTCTTTCACTTTTACATTAAGTAAAGTCTTCAAAAGTTACAAGAGGTAGTTCACAAGTGAACTTTACATTGTCTTCATTTAAAGGCTTTTTCTATGACTTTGTGGGACTCAATCCAATACTTAGGCTTGTCATAGACTTGCTCCAATAGGCATGGTATATGCAGTAAAGAAGTTTAGACACTATTTATTGGCCAACAAGTTTAAGTTCTTCACTGATCATCAAGCCTTATTATACTTGGTCAATAAACCTTGCAATACCGGACGCTTAGTAAGATGGTTCCTCTTACTATTGGAATATGACTTTGAAGTGGTTGTTAGGAAAGGTAATACCCACCTCAGAGCGGATCACCTTTCTTGCATCACTTCAGGCGAGTCACCACAAGGAGTGTCTGATGAATTGCCCGATGCTTATCTGTTCAATCTAGAAGTTGTTCCTAAATGGGCAAATAAGTTGGTACCAGGTCTAACCTTCGGACCCACAAATAAGAAGGTAAAAACAAACAAAGATGAAATTGTAAAATCACAAAAATATCAAATATTGGCAGGAAGCATGTACAAACAAGATACAGAAGGTGTATTATCTTGTTGTGTCGAGGACGATGAACATAGTAGTTAATTGCAACAAGCCCATGAAGGATTTCTAGGGGATCACTATTCTAAACAATGAACACTGCAAAATCTAAAATGTTTAGGAGTGTATTGGCCTAGCATGGACAAAGAAATTCATGAGTGGATTAAGACTTGTCCAATGTGAAAGGAGAGACCCCCAGTGGAGCATGCCACCCTTTATCACATGTCAATAATTCCAGATTGGAGTGCTCCATTGGTAGAATTTATGAGCTCAAGAACACTACCTAGCAAGGCTAGACTAGCAAGAAAACGAAGTATGGAGCAAGAGGCTCAAGACTACGCCCTCATAGGCGATAACCTATACTGAAAGGGCAAAGATGGTTACTTAAGATTGTGCGTTCACGAATTAGACTATTTGAAAATCTTAGAAACTGCCCATAGCAGTGTTGCAGGTGGACATTTTGGTCCTGACCAAGTAATTAAGACTATTCTATTCTCAAGACTTTGGTGGCCCACTCTTCATATGGATGCACATATCTATGTGAAGAAATGTGACACATGCCAACATGCCCAGTACCCAATTAGAAAGGATGAGATGCCTTTGAGGCCAACAATGGGAGGACGTGCATTTTCGAAGTGGGCATAGACTTTGTAGGTCCTATTAACCCCCCAGCTAGAAACTCCCATGCCGAGTACATTATTGTAGCCACAGATTACCTCACAAAGTGGGTAGAAGTCAAAGCCACAACAAAGAACGATGCTCAAACTACAGCTAAGTTTTTATTTGAGAACGTGTTCACTAGATACAGGCTACCAATAGAGTTAGTAAATGATAGAGGCACACACTTCTTGAATGAAGTCATTGAAAATCTTCTCCAAGAATTTTTGGTGATACATAAGAAGTCTGCCCCCTATCATCCACAAGCTAATGGACAAGCTGAGAGCACCAACAAGATCCTATGTAATGTATTGGCAAAATTGGTAAATAATAAACGCTCTGATTGGGACAAACAACTTCATCATGTTGTTTGGGCCTACCGAGTTGCCTATAAAACGGTACTCAATGCCACCCCATTTAGATGGTCTTCGGACAGAATGTTGTGCTACCTTTGGACTTCCTGATCCCAACTTTAAAAGTAGCACAAGAGCATGACTGGAATGGACATGAGTTATCCTTGAGGATCTTTGATTGAGAACGATTAGGTGAGACAAGGCTACGAGCAGCTGCAAGCATCTATGCTGCAAAGAAAAGACAAAAGGCATACTTCGATGCACATATCAAAGATAAAGGCTTGAAAGCGGGAGATCTAGTGTTGGTTTACACACTAAAACAACATGCCCGTAAATTGGAAAAAAGAGGATATGGACCCATGATCATTAACAGAATTTCTACTAGCGATGCAGTTCAATTGGCCACACTAGAAGGTGATATCCTGCCAAGCTATATTAGTGGTTGTCGAGTCAAGCTATATCAAGAACCTCTTACAGAGGATATGCTAAAGAGACTCAACACTGCTAAGAAGCAAAAAGAAGAAGAGTTAAGGGTTAGAGAAGAAGCACAAGCTGAGGCTAGAGAACACATTAGGAGAAATAAGTTAAGACGCCTAGGCCTAGATGTCAACCCTGAGGCCCCAAGATACCACATGGCCATGTGTCAAACATCAAGTGCAAAGGCTTCTCAAATAATTGACCGACGTCCATTTGTGAACATCGCGGTAGGACAAGGGAAGAATGAAAGGATTGTGAGAGCATTGATTGACTTAGGTGCATCAACTAGTGCAGTTAGATTTTTATACTGCCAAGACCTGCAATTGAACATCAAGCCCATAGAGGCCTATCTCATAGGTTTGGGAGGTGTGGAAACCCCTTGTTTGGGCGAGGTGGAGCTTCCAATCTATCTTCAAGATGTTTCAATGAGTGTCAAAATGCTAGTGTGTGAAGATGAGGACCTTACAGAACCACTTGTCTTGGGTCAAGACTGGATCTATGACCATGCCGTCAACTTAAACCTTAAATGACAAGTTCTTCAAGTTTGGGTACATGAACAATGCATCACATTAGAATTAGAGAATTGCATGAGCACAAAGCCAAGTAGCACACATCCTCTTAGTTCTTGTCGACCTAATCTGAGCAAAGAAGATGTTGTATGTGTCAAGAAAGATGTGATCCAGACGGACTCAATCATGAAAGGACGGTCTCAAAGGAGGGAGGACCCCTCTTCTTTTTTAAAGACTCCTGCAGTCGCAACAATTCAACCAAAGAGGCAAGTAAAACAGTACACACACATGGCTACATCAAACAGACAAACCAAGTGCAAAAGGAACAAAGCTCAGGGTAGTAAGCAGATTTGGGTACGAAAAGGAGAGCAACCACCAGCTTTGCCACAACCATTCCCATCAAAGCAAGCTAATCATGCTAAAAGAAGAACCAAGAAATGAGGAAAAGCTCAATCCCAAGGTCTCCGACAAATTTGGGTACCAAACCAATCGATGAAGGCCGACCATACTAACGTACAAATTTGGGTGCCAAAGAAATTAGCTGCAGCTCAACAAGGGCGATTGCAAATGTGGGTACCCAAGGCATTCTTACAAGCACAAAACGATATGATCTCCTTCAGGAGAAAAATCTCAGCAAACAAACCATGGAGAAGCAAGAGTCGAAACCATGGACCGAGACCAAAAGAAGATATATTCATCTCCTCACCGGTAATAAATGGACAACCAAAAAGGGTATGGGTATGGAAGCCAAAAGTACCAATAGTTTCCACAGAGCCAAAGAGCCAACCACGCTGGATACCAAAATTCAAAAACCACCCAAAGATAAAGAGGACAAAGCTTATGTCTCTAGGGCCAAATACTATCCTAAAATGGATCCCTAAAAGCAGGATTACATCCTTTCAAGATCCACTCGCTACCTCCAACAAAGATTGCATCAACATCCACCTGCAACATTGAAAGCTCAACGTGCAACAACCATGTGCCTTTGGCATAACCTTGTCTTTTGCACCATTCCGGTCATGCATTTCTGAAGTATGCATTAATATAGGGCCTCCTTACACGTTCGTGCATAGACACAATTGAGAATCCCAGGCACATGATACACATATGACATATGTAAAATATTTTATTGATTCTAACACCTTTCTTCTTTCTTTATTCCATTGTAAAAAAAAAAACAAAACAAAACAAAAAAAGTGATCGGACAGGGGTGTGTGCTTGAAGAATCTCTAATGTGAACCATCAACAAGGACATCCATCAACAACGGAAGATAAGTCGATGGTCAATCACCATGCTGGAGAACACCACGAAAAGATGAATATCGGTGACATTTGACCATGGTAAGAACTTCCTACTTCAACCATGATAGAGTACGAAACCTCTTCGTCAACATACCCTTGAGCACTTTGCTCAAGACCAAACTTCTTGCACCATAATTCTTCGAATGCATTTCCCAAGTATGCATGCATAGGGCTACATTACAAGGCCATGCACAAAGCACCTATCTTGTTCAACCCATGCACTAATGCACTTACCCATCATCCATTATGGGTTACAAGTACCTGGCATGAAAACGAGGAAAGCTATCTTTGGAAGAACAAGAGAACATCACGGTGACAACAACAAGAACAAGGAAGCAATCCACCACGAGAGTTGCTCATAATCAACATTGACAACCTCTTTTGAGTAGCTCACAATTTTTGAAAGCTCACAAAGACACCATCAAGCTGGAATACAAGGAAGAAGTCCACACAAAGGTAGCAATCACAAAATGACGAACCAGACAATTGCCCAATCTAGAATTGGAAGATGGACCACTCTTGTGGATACATGATGGACACTATCTCTCCACAAAATACATGGAACAACCACTACAACAAGGGTCTGTCTGGGATGACAGACTCTAGAGGGGGGGGGGAGTGTTGATAGTCAAGGTCACACACAAGTAGCGAAGCGCATCAATGAAGTGGACACACAAGAAGAATGAAGTGGACATACAAGAAGAAGGAGCATGTAGGGAGCTCCAAGAAGCACATGTCAAATTTTCAGAAGAAATCCCTATAAATATAGTGACTTTTATCACTAAAAACCATTGTAAATACCATTTTCCATTTTTACAACTCCATTTTGTTCGAGCCGAGGAGTCCTCGAGCTTGAGGAGTATTAGAAGTATCATCCTACCAATTTTCATAATCCCGTTTGAGTCCCCAAATAAGCCTTGGAACCTAATTTTTAACTAGGCCGGACACTAGGTCTGGACAGGGCCAAAACCACTCAAAAAACTATAAAAAGGGCTGGAAAGCTGATTTGAGGGGTTAGCTTGT
Source organism: Ceratopteris richardii (assembly GCA_020310875.1). Lineage (NCBI taxonomy): Eukaryota > Viridiplantae > Streptophyta > Polypodiopsida > Polypodiales > Pteridaceae > Ceratopteris > Ceratopteris richardii. The sequence goes on along the minus strand of CM035416.1, from coordinate 48,590,401 downwards.
TGTAGATTTCAGCTTTGTAAGAGAGTTCTTTTGTAATCTAAGTTCTTCCATTGTTCCTCTCTTTGCTTTTACCTTGTGCGTGTGTGTGTATGTTTGTGTGCTTTCACTCACACACTTGTGCACTTCACTTGCTCTTGGTCTTCATACCGGTCCTCATGTCTCCGTGGATTGACAATTATGAGGTGAAGCTCCTCACGTTGGTACTTACCATTGTGCTAGAGTGATAGAAGGCTATATTATGGGCAAAATTGTTGGAGTTAGACGTCTGCAGAAGCACGCGAACAGCACAAGGAAGAAGAAGAAGCTTGGAGCACAAACACACAATACTGAATGTATTACTAGACAATGTATAAAGATAAGTAGCCCATTAGGGCAATACGCGTATATACAAGCCGAGGGAAAAAAACCTCCTAAAGAGGGAAAAAAGTGCCCCGGCAGTCCTAGTGTGTTCACACACATCACTACCTAAATATATCAACAAATCGCATCTAGGAGTGATGCGGTGAACAAGGAGCTGGCACTCATGTACATGCTGACAGATTTTCAACCAAAACCAAAAACTGTTTAAAGCACATGAACACTTCGGACTTTGCTTTGAGTGGATATACCCATGCATGCCTGGAAAAATCATCAATGAAAGTCACGAAGTAAAGGTAATTCCCAAAAGAGGGTGTCTGCATAGGACCACAGACATCACTATGTACAAGCTGCAATTTCTGCGTAGCCCGAACTGAACCATCTTTTGGAAAGGAGGAACGCTGCATTTTGCCCAAAATACAGCCTTCACATACATGTTTTCCAGGTGCCTCAAGCTTGGGCAAAGAAGACACCATATCAGATTTCTGCAGGCGTAGCAAACTAGCAAAATTCAGATGACCAAAGCGTGCATGTCAAAGCTTTGCATCTGACATAGCTTGAGAATCATGAACTGCACATGCCGAATCATTCACAGATCTTTCATAGTCTATGAGCTTATACAGCCCACGACATAAAATGCTAGAAGCAATAATCACATTGCCATTTGATAGATCATGAACTGTACACCTGTCATCAACGAATTTCACAACCAAGCCAATCTTGGCTAATGCAAAAACTGATAACAGATTCTTCTTGATCCCTGGCACAAATAAAGCATCTAACAAGGTGAAAGAACTACCATCAACAGTAGTCAGAATGATCTTACCAACTCCCATAACAGGATAAGAGGAGTTGTTGGCGCATGTGACAGTATTCCCTATAGGGGTAGGCTTTTTCTAGGCATGCATGGGTATATCCACTCAAAGCAAAGTTTGAAGTGTTCATGTGCTTCAAATAGTTTTTGTTCTTGCGTGAAAAACTATCAGCATGTAAAATGGGCACCCTCCATTCTGATCAAGGGGGAATATTGTCTTCTGACTTTAATGCATTTCTAGCTTAATGTGGGATAAAACATCAATGTATAGTGCCGTATACACCTCAACAGAATGGATTTGTTGAATGGAAGAACAAGTCACTTAGGGAGATAGCGAGGTGTATGGTCAAGAGTCAGGCTCTACCACATAGTTTCTGGCTTGAGGCTATCATGTGTGAAGCACATGTACTTAACAGGTGTCCCACTAAAGCACTGCAGTCTACCACTCCATATGAGGCTTGGCATGGTCGCTTCTGTTGCTCATCTGCATGTTTTTGATTGTCTGTCATATGCATTAGTGCCTAAACAACGTCGCAGAAAATTGGATGATAAAGCAGTAAAATGTATTTTTGTTGGGTACAGTTCTGAAAGCAAAGGCTATCATCTCTATCATCCACATACTAAATGCATTTTGGTTAGCCATGATGTTGTTTTTGTGAAAGATGCAATTTAGCCTTTACTTTCATGTATGAAGGAGACATTTGTTAGCTCCAAAGACATGTATGGTACTTTGCTGCCTCATTTTACGGGTGGACAGTCTAGTGCTAGTCTTAATGAGGCAACTTCTCAGACATTGTAGGTTTCATGTGATGATGCAGATCATTCCATTTCTGATGCAAATTTGAATGATGCACTTATTGATGAGAGAGGTGATATTGAGGAGGCAAAAACTATGCCAAAATGGGTAGTGCAGACTTTGTGTACATCAAATTAGATGCACCTCTGTCATATCGTACTAGTTCAGGCTCTCATAGTGCCTCTTTTGCATCAGATTGCTATGCTATGGTTGCCTTTAGTCTCTGTGATGAGACTGAACTTGTTTCGTTTGATGAAGCACAAATTTCTCAACATTGGATGGCTGCAATGCAACCTGAATATGATGCTATCATGAAAAATGGTACCTAGTCTTTATGTGACTTGCCTCTTGGCAAGAAGGCCATTGGTTCTAAGTGGGTATATAAGCTGAAGCGTAAACCTAATAGAACAATTGACACGTATAAGGCTAGGCTTGTTGCAAAGGGTTATGTGTAGGAAAGAGGCATTGATTTTGATGAGAACTTTGCACCTACTTGCCGAATAACTACTGTTCATAGGATCTATGCACTTGCACCTCATCATGGTTGGAATGTACATCAATTGGACATGAAAAAACATTTCTGAATGGTGAATTGCATGAAGAAGTGTATGTTTTTCAGCCCCATGGCTTTGTGCAAAAAGGGCATGAAAACCAGGTGTGCAAGTTAAAGAAGGCATGATATGGTTTAAAGCAAGTGCCACATGCTTGGTATGAAAAGATACATGCCTATCTAATTGCACATGGCTTTGAGAATAGTCCAACTAAAAACACCTTATATGTTAAGCATGCTAATGATGTGCTTTTGATCATTGTTGTGTATGTTGATGAGATGCTGCTCACTGGTCCTCATGAGAAGCATATTGATGATTTCAAGGTTGATTTTCATGCCTCATTTGCATCATTATTTGGGCATTCAATTTATGCACGTTGATGGTGGAATGGCTTTCTATCAAACAAAATATATTGACACATTATTGCAACAACATTTTGGCCTTGAAGACTGTAAACCTATTGCCACTTCTATGGAGATAGGTTTACAATTGAGTCTTCATGATGCTAGAGATGCATTTGATGTTGTTCTCTATCAGCAAGCTATTGGATGCCTGATTTAGTTATGCAGTACTCGGCCAGATATTCAGTTTGTTGTCCTACAGATGAGTAGGTTTATGCATTGCTCAGGAGTCAAGCATTGGTAGGCAATTAAGCGCATCTTTCGCTACTTGAGTGGTACCCAGCTACTTGGGTTGTTTTATCCCAAGGGTGGATCACTACCACCAGATTTGCATGCTTTTTCTGACTCTGATTGGGCTGGTTGTTATGACACTCGTGTGTTCACTAGTGGTTTTTGCTTCATGCTTGGTAGCTCATGCATATCTTGGTTGAGCAAGAAACAGTCTACTATGGCCACTTCCAGTTGTGAGGCTGAGTATAGGGAAGCTTTCACATTGATTGTTGAGTGTGTGTGGTTCAGATGCCTTATGGTTGATTTGGGTGTTGGTCAATCTTCTGTCACCACTATCTTCACTGACAGTCAGAGCGCATTGGCAGCTGGAAGGAACCCCGTGTTCCATGCTCGCACTAAACACATTGAGGTGCATTATCATTATGTCAAGGAGAGATTCTCTGCTGGAGAGATCAACTTGGGATACATGCCCACACAAGAGAACATTGCAGACCTTTTCACGAAGGCTCTACCCAAGGAGAAGTTTGAGGCTTTCCACAAAGCTTTGGGCTTACCTACTTTTGTGGATTGATTCCACATAGCTTGGCACTTCCTTATACATGAGTGCCAAATCCTTGTTCACCACATCACTCCCAAGTGGGATTTGTTGATATATTTAGGTAGTGATGTGTGTGAACACACTAGGACCATCGGGGCACTTTTTTCCCTCTTTAGGAGGTTTTTCCCCCCTCGCTTGTATATACACCTATAGGTCTAACAGGTTACTTATCTTTGTACATTCTAGTGGTAATACATTTAGTATTGTGTGTTGTGCTCCAAGCTTCTTCTTCTTCCTTGTGTTGTTTGAGTGCTTTCGCAGACATCTAACTCCAACATTTTTCAACCTGCACACTTTGTTTTCATGCCCTTTCTGCACATAACCATGGGGCTAAAATACATACACCTCTTCATGTAAATCACCATTCAAAAATGCAGTTTTAATGTCCAACTGATGTACGTTCCAAGCATCATGATTTGGAAGTGCACAAATGCTATGAACGGTAGTCGTTCGGCATGTGGGTGCAAAGGCCTCATCAAAATCAATGCCCCTTTCATGAGCATAACATTTCGCAACAAGCCTAGCCTTAAACCTATCGATTGCTCCATTAGGCTTATGTTTTAGCTTGTATACTCATTTAGTGCCAATGGCCTTTTTCCCTGGATGCAAATCACATAAAGACCAAGTACCATTCTTCATAATAGCATCATATTATGAATGCATGGCAGCCATCTAATTTTCTAAATTTTGTGCTTCATCAAAAGAAATAGGCTTATTCTCATCACAAAAATTAGAGGCAGCCATAGCATAGCAATCTAATGCAAAAGAAGCACTATGAGAGCCTGAACGAGTATGATATGATAGAGTTTGCATTTAATTTTCTATCTCGCAAAGTTTGCACTAGTCGTTTATGCATAGTTTTTGCCTCCTCTATATCAGCTCTCTCATCGATAAGTGCATCATGTAAATCTGCATCAGAAATGGAATGATATGCATCATCATGTGAAACTTTTAACAGTTGAAAATTTTCCTCACTTGGACGAACACTTGACTGTCCACCTATAAAAGGAGGCAAGAAAGTGTCATACACGTCTTCGGAGCTAACTATCATGTACACAAAGGAAATCATCTTGAATCTTTGATTCCATGTCACTTTTTATATCTCATGATTGGTTCAAAATTTTAAGAAATAAATGCTTCCATTGCATTCGAACGTGCCAAAATTCTAAGATCGACTATCTATTTGCTGGATTCTGACATATGGAGGTCTTGTTTTAGATTGCTAACATCATGAACTCGTAACCGACTTTATAAACGCCCTTGGGAACTGCCCTCAAACTCCTATCTAAGGAGGCATTGGCCACATACATACTCAGTCTTGCCAATGTGAGTCTTGTGGATGCCAGTCTTGGGAGCTCAAGGAGTCATGATCTCCAAGTAAGTACTTTCCAAGTTCTTGTTCGAGTTCTAGTCTTGTGTCTTGTTCTAGCCTTGTCTAGTCTACTTCTTGGACATCATATCTTCTCCTCTTGTAATCTATAGTGCGAGATCTTTTCTAGTTCTTTCTTGTATCTAGTTCATCTCCTTGAAGGGAATTCTTGTAATCCAGATACGTTGTTTCATACTTACGATCTCAGGTTGTGGGATCTCCTATATCATCTCTAGTCGAGTTACCCATACCTATCAACCCCCCTTTTTCTATGAGCTACACATTCTTATATTATTTCCCCTATGTGGATGATGTTGTAATCGGAAGTATAATTCTGAAATCTTGTCTAGTGTAGATAGAGGGCACAATCTAGTGCTCCCCTGACATTTTGGCAAGACTATCCACATCAAGACTATGTCAAGAATGATGGAATCCATATTCATACTCAAAAATATTGAATTTACTTTGAATGATGTATATAAAAAACTCCAAGATTTGGAAAGGAGGCTACAACAAGGTCATTGCTCAGTTGTAGAATATCTAGTTAATCAATTTCAAAGTGGTCTCACAGATAAAATAAAGGATCAATTACTCTCGCTGCCTCATGTAAATAATTTACATGAGTCTATCAAGAAAGAAATTCCAAGTATTCCAAGTTCAAGATGAAGATGTGTTCAAGAATGAAGATGATCTTGCCCAAGTTTCTCAACCATTGATCCTTTAGGAGAGACGAAGTGCAACCATTGATGTGAAGAACATACCTAACAATGTGAAAGAACTCATATTAACCATGCCCAAGGTAAACACTTTGAATGAATTCATGAATCAAGCATTGAGTGTGTTAAGAGGTTGTTCAAGATAAAGCAAGAGAAGAGAAATTCTATTAGAGATCGAGAATACAAGTTTCCTTCTATTATGCAACAACATATGCTTGAGGAAACTCAACCAAAACCCATGCAATTGGATCACATCATGGTTAAACGACTTACAACAAAGGAAAGACAAACCTAAAGCCTTGATGTTGAGATGTTTATATATGAATTTGGACAATGCAAACAATCCTTTGAGCTAGTGAAATCTCTTGCTATCCTCTGGATTGTTTGCACAAGCTACCTTTCTTGGTCTTAGGACCTTGCTTTCCCTAGTCTCTAGATGAGCATGTTTTGGGGTTCTATATATTAGTGATTTTTAGGAGTCTAACCATTGTTTTATAGGATACAAGAGATCTCATGGTGTTATGCATGCCTCCCATTGTACTCTCAATTGATTCAAGCTTAACGGATGAGTAGATCTCCATGATCGAATTTCTTTTATAAAGATAAAACTCATTGTACTTTCAATGAATTCAAGCTTAATGGATAAGTAGATCTTAATGATCGAGCTTCTTTAATATGGTTGAAACCAAATCCAATAGATGGGAGTGCCCTCGCATCAGTTCGACAAGAGATCACCTCGGCCTATAACTAGACCTTTAGTGTTGGTTCCTCTCTAACTAGGAGTTGGATAGTGGTAGTTGAGAAGCTAAAAAAATATTATGTTCAAAACTTAGATGGAACTCCAAAACATCCATCATTTCAGAAGAGAGAATCTTTATTTGAGGTTCTAGTGGCTCAAGTCTAAAGTCAACAAAGGCCATTCTCACCTCCAATGTGGGCTCTGAAAGATCATAAGCATGTTAAGATATGAAGAGGAAATTCAAAGGAAGAATCCTCATATCTACTTTTAGGACTGGGTGGTCAATAAAAGTGGACAAACCAATGAAAGAAATGTGGAATCCTAAAGAAGAAACAGGATAAGGAATCTTCCTTACATGATTGATAGCCTTGGTATGGAGTGTAAAATGAACAAAGAGAATATTGCTCTTATTGTTAACCACTTGCACAACTTATGGGGGTGAGCATGCTGCTTTCTTTTCACATGCAGGATTGTATGGTCACCATATCTAGAGTTATAACCAAAAGAATACAGCAAAATATGATGCCGATTCTTGATTCTCCTTTCATCGATAAAAAAAAATTAGAAGTGATTGATTCTCTTCCAAGTGGTAAAAGTCTGAGTTTGGATGGTCTCATCAATAGATTCTTCAAGTCCTTCAAGTAGGTTTTAGTGATCCCTTTACACTTCATTTTGCACAAGGCTATGCACTTTGGCATGTTTCTTGATTGTATCAATGAAGGTGTAATTGAATCAATTCACAAATAAATATTGTAAAAATAGGATAAAAAACTAGAGGCCAATTACAGTGCTACAAACACAATACAAGATATTCACTAAGGTTCTTGTTGATTGCATTGATTGCCACATGTGCTCTTGGATCAATGAGGTTCAAAAAGGGTTTGTTAAGGGCAAGTCCATCCTTGAGGCTATCTTCTATGTTTGGGAAGGACTTGTCTATGCAGAGGAATCCTTGTAGGATGTTCTCTTTCTCAAAATCGACTTCCAAAAATCCTATTATAGACTTGAGTGGGACTTCATTCTTCAATCCTTGAAAGAATTTGGATGTGGCTCAAAGTTTATCAAGATGATCTCAATGCTTATGGGTAATACCATCAATTCTCTCAATCGATTAGATTAAAAGGACCGATCAGACAAGATTTCCCCCTAGCTCCATTGCTTTTTGCTATTGATACTAATGACCTTAGTTTCTTGGTTAACCATCATGCAATTATTGGCCAAATCCTTGGGCTTGTGCTACCTAATAGGCAAGACTAGATGCTCATGAGAATGTTGATTCATGACATTAATGCCTTCTCACATAATGATCTGAACAATATCGTCTCCTTTTGGTACTTCCTAAATACCTTTTGTGTGGATATAGGACCGAAAATAAACCACTTGAAACTCTGTTGAAGGCTATTATTGGGCATCAATCAAAACTTCTTATGGACTAGCAATGTTAAGTGATTTTGATTGGTCAAATCTTTTGTCTCTTGGGTATTCCATTGGGCTTTGATGTTACTATGGGTAAGAGGTGGGATTGGTTTCTTACCAAGATCAACAAATAACTTGGCTATTGGAAAGGAATGGAAATAAACTTGGAGGGTCATGTTATGGTGGTCAACACTTTCCTCATAGCGTCAATTATCTATTTTCTTTGGCCGGGTGATCCCAATAGGAGGGGTGATCCCAAATCAAATGCATAATTTGTGTAAGTAAAAAAGAATAAGACAGACTTGACATTCTATACATTGATAGTTTAACAAATAAGTTGGCGGTCAAATGGTTGATAAAAGCTTGGATCAATATGGATACTTCTTGGGCCAAACTGATTTTTACAAAAAAAAGTGCTCTTACTTTTGTTGGTGTGCCTATGTAAAAGGGGCACAACTTACTCATCTTGTTGGTCTCCCCTTTCCATGTTACTCCCAAAAGCTTGAATTTGCTTTGTTCTTTATGGAAAAGTCGAAAAAAGATGAAACCTTATCTCAACATCAATGAAGACTGTAAGTGGACTTCCAATATTAGGCAAAACTACTTGATCTAGTTCTTGATAACAGAATCAAGGATGTCAATTTTGATAACCTTGAAAGAACGAAGATTTTGATAACCTTGAAAGGATGCCATTGTGCCATTTTAATAAAATGGCACAATGGCAACAACTTGGAAAAGATACCTAGTTTTAAGAAAAACCTGGATCTTAATATCTTGCTTAATGGGAAATGGTGTCTACATTGGCCAAATATAAGATGGGATTTTTAAGTTCCTTGCCTTATGGCATCCATTCATTGAGAATAAAAAAGGTGTTGTGATGTGGTAAATTCTCCACCGAGGAATTTGGACTTATGTTAAAGCTAGCAAAATTTGTGGGGCCTCTTCGTGGTGTAAGTGTTGTCTCAATGGTAGATAAGGCTTGAGACACCTCTTCTTTTGATGCTGAAGGGGTCTTTTGGTTTGGGAGGCCATGGGGAGACTTTTTGTCTTTACAAACTCAAATAAATTGAAAACAAGCTTACTTAGAGAAGCAATCGGTTGTTCTATGGCATTATGGAATGCCACTAGAGGAGAAGCTCTTTAGAATATTTGGAAAGAAAGATACGTCGCCACCTTCGACAACCCTCCAAAAGGGTATTAATCGATATTCGTCTTTTAGGTAGAAGAATTTCTAATTGTAAAAAGTCCCCTCCCTTCGTACATCATTGAGTTTTTGTTATGGAGAAGAACAAGATCTATAGCAAATGCGCTTCCCATGAGGGGGACGAAAATGTTATTAAACTTCTTTGTAACTCTCCATAAAAGTTTTTTTTAGTTATTTTGATGGTCTTGCCATCTAGTCCTACTCTTAGCCATAATGTACCTTCTTGCCTTATTTTGATGGTCTTGCCATCTAGTCCTACTCTTAGCCATAATGTACCTTCTTCTGACCATCAACATTGTTTTGACACTTATGTAATTGTTCTTTCAATTAATTCATGCAAGAATGACCAGACCTCTCCCGAACTTACTCTCATTTAAAAAAAAGATTTAAATTCTTTTATAAAAAAAATCAAGTTCACGTGTTTAATTTAAGCATCGCGAAAGTTCTTTGCAGAAATCATCCCATCTTTCAAAAAGTCCATGCCATCGTCCACAAAAATATAAGTCCGTGCCGGCCACATGTAAGGGACATGTATAACCTGGAATGATGAAGCATATGGCTGATATGCCATCGTTTGACTAGCCCTGCGGCAGTTGTGACCGCCGTTCAACCCAGTCTTGTAAACCCCTGTTCTTGTGGGATAAGGGAGGTCCCATGGGTACTATGCCCTTCCTTGTACAGTTGCAATTTCAAAGTTAAAGTCCGGGGAGTAGGCCTCGGCCGAACCTCCATTTAAAAAAAAAAAAAAAAAAAAAAATGTCCGTGTGGCTGCCAAGTCCATGCCCTCGTCCACAAATATAAGTCCGTGTGGCTCCCAGCGATTTGTGTCTTTGGAGAATCCTTTGACGTTTTTTTCCATATATCTTCTCGGCTTCCGAACTTAACTGATCACAGGGCGAGAAAACGCAAACGATACGCCTGCACTGCCGTTCTTCTCTTCCGGCTCTTCATTCTGCTTGTCTAGGTGTTTGTGATTCTATTTTAGGTATGTAGCACGTTGTATACGCTGATGCATTTTCTTCGAGGTGATTCCTACTGTACTTCCTGGATTATCGATCCGTACTTCCTATACTTCCTGGATTTTCTTCGATCCGTACTTCCTGGATTATCGACGTCTACATGCACTGTGAAGACGGCATTCTCTATCGTTTATGTTAAGTATTAATATGTATGTAGGGGCATCTGGGGCAGAGTGTGCTCTCTTTCATAATGGGCATTGTACAACTGGATTTTTAGTGCTGGAGAAGGTCACATATACTGTTTTGAGGTTATCGAAGTGGGATCTTCATTTGTTCACCTTCAAGCCTTGCCGGGGAGGGTTGTATAGGAAAGACATATTGTCTCCCGAGTAGATGTCAGGTTTGATGGCGGGATGCGATTTTCAACGTGGTTGGGAGCTAGGCATTGTGAACAATTGTATCGTTTTTCAAAGAATTATGTATATTTCTTTTGTCATGTATAGGACCCTAGTACAAATAAAGAAATATATATAATTCTTTGATCGAGTATACTATAAAACTTATATTCTATGTATTATTTAGTCTATGTAATTTATTTGCAATACGATTTGACTTTCACTTACGAAATCAGTGCGTGAGATTCACCTCCAACCAATCCGACCTTCAATTTAGGAGGAAAATTTAGCTTTCAAAAGAGTAGATCCATCAATAAGAAAACCTTTGATGTTGCAGAGATATCGAAAACATTCCTAAACCATCCAATCTTATTGACATACAAAAATTTGAGTTCTAGATCGTAATATTAATGTTTTTATTTTATTTTATCATAGGTTCTTTGGTTCATGTTATAGGTTCGCTTTATGCATCCATTGCAAAATATGGTTTTGAATCATTTCATTGTTTTCCAATAGAACACATAGAAGGTAATTTTAGAAACTCTAAAGAGTTTCACGAAACATCTTTGCCTAGGGAATTATTTTGGATGTGAACTTTGCATACCTTCTTTCCTAAAGGCTTCAATTTGGAAGGAAAATCTAGTCTTCTTAAGAGTAGATCTATCAATAAGAAAACTTCTATGATTTGGCATAGATATCCAAAACATTCCTCAATAATCCAATCTTTTCGGCATATAAAAATTTGGGCTCCAAATCGTAATATTAATGTTTCTGTTTCATCTTTCCACAGGCTCCTTGGTTCTTGTTATAGGTTAGACTTTGTGGATGAGGATTTCCCATCCTCCTCTTCTAATGACGTTTTGGTTAGCTCTTTGAGTGATCAATCTCTAAACTTTAGTGATTTCTAAAGAAGATTAATTTTTTTGGATAGAATTATGTAAGAGGGGGCTTTTTCTTTCAAAATCTTTGAAAAATATAACAAAATTTTTCCTCTTTAAACTTCTATTTACCCTATAATTTTTTTCTCGTGAGGAATTTAAGCTTTAGAAAATCCCATAGTTTTCAGCTTCGAATTCTCATATCCCAATTTCTAAAATCCTCTTGCGTTTCTCATAATCCTTTGATTTCAAGAAGAGTTTTATTAACCACTATCTTTACTTCTTCAGGTATAGATAAAGTTGGTTTGAACTCTATTTTGAAATCAAAAGAAGTGATAGAATTTCTTCCTTCTTATGTTAGAAAGCTTTACCCATCCTTTGGTTACATACAAATATATGAAAACTTTGGGTCAAAAAGCTTTCAATTACAATGATATTGGAAGAAATATGAAAGAGCAAGATCGATTGTCAATTTCTTGAAGAATTTGTTGTTGTAATAATGTTTTCGTTTCCTCTTTTGTAAATGAGGATTTGGGTCATATAGTTTTTTGCTTCCTACTAATAGTTTGAAAGAACTTTTTTTTTAGATGAACAAAATCTAGACTTCATATCTCTAAGGATGCTTGCATCCTTAAAGATATAGAGAAGGGGATTGATAATTTTACACATTGGAAATTAATATTAATGAAGAAAGTTTTTATTAAGATTGATTTAGCTTTAGCGAGGAATTCTCTTTCATTAGATAGTATATTGGCAAGTGATTTGACTTCACTAGAAAATTTTCATAAGAACTTTGTAATTTCTTACGTGGATAAATGTCCTAATAATATTCTTTTATTTGTAAAGAGTTTTATGTAGAGTGCCTTATTAAAAAAATTCACTAATTGACATACTGTTTTTGCAATGTTCCTTCTAGGGAGGTTATTTCAAATCATCAAGATTTTTTGTAAATCTTATGGTTTCAAATTGTATCAAAATTTACCCTTTTTATATATAGTTAATCTCTCACGAATGTTTGTAAATGGTTAAGCAATTGTTTTAAAGCTATTTTACTTACTATTCATGATATTTGGAAGGAATTACTCAAAGAAGAAAATGTGCGAGCTTCCTCTAGTTGGATCTTAGATAATTCTCTAGGTGTTATCCCTATAATAAAGTCGCTAAACTCTTCAAGAACTCTCGAAGAAAAAAGTGTTCCTTTGGGGCTTCAAACTTTTAACTTCACCATTTTGTATACAAAGTTAGACTTGATTGATTTAAAACATAGAATTTCTTCGGGCTTCAAACTTTTAACTTCACCATTTTGTATACAAAGTTAGACTTGATTGATTTAAAACATAGAATTTCTTCTTTAGTTAGGAAGGTTTTCTCTTTAAAATTCACCAAAGATAGATGTAAAACTCTTTTGGTAGAAAAGTTTGCATTGCATTTTAATTATTTATGGTTGAAATCCAAGTCTATAGATATAGATAGTAGAAAGAACATTACACTAGAATAGTGGATGAAAGTGACATTTTTGTTTGGTTAGGTTTTCTTCTAGAAAACTTGCATATTTTAGTTTGTGATTTTTTATTCAAACAATGTATTCGAATTTCTATGGGTGCAAATTGTGTTGTTTTTCTTGCTAATTTTATCTTTTTACTTATGAATTTGAATTTATGGAAAGGCTTGTTTTAGCTAATACTTGTCCTATCATTTTACACAAACTTTGTAGTATTAGACCCGTTGTAGATGATGAGTTTGTTCCTAATTTTAGTTCTTTTCAAGATTTTATGTATTTAAATAATGATGTTTTTGGTAGTATTTTGTCCCAAAGATTTTTGTGAGCTGAATTGTACTTCACATGGTGATTCTTGTGCTTTTCTAGATCTAAAAATATTTCAATCTCCTTTTGGTTTGGAAGTAGATATTTATGATAAAAGATTAGAATCAGAAATTTGTTCTTTTTTTGGTTTTTAATTTATTTTTTCAATTTACTATATATATATATATATGTATATATATATATATATATATATATATATATATATATATATATATATATATATATATATTTGGAAGTAGATATTTATGATAAACGATTAGAATCAGAAATTTGTTCTTTTTTTGGTTTTTAATTTATTTTTTATTTTTTTTAATTTACTATATATATATATATATATATATATATATATATATATATATATATATATATATATATATATATATATATATATATGTATATGTTATATATGTATATATATGTTTCTATTTTTAAAATTTTAATTTTAATTATATTTTTAGTTTGGTTCTTTTTGAATTGGTTTTCTTTCTTGTTTGTATTTTTTATGTTTTACGTTGATCTTATTTTTTGTGTACTCTCTTTCTTCTATTGTTTTTTCTTATGTGTTTATGTTTGTGTTCTCAATCTTGAGCTCGTAAGTTTTATGAAGGTATATATAAAAAGCGAAGGTTGCATTTTACTAATAAAGGAAAGCTGCATTTCACTTAAAATTGCTTTTCAAATCAAATTTGAATATCAGGGTTTGAGTTTTGACCTTGATTTAGGTGTCAAATACATGTGTTATGCATCGTTGGATAGCTGAGCTCTATAAACATGCAAGTGGGGTTCCTAGTGAAAAGTTGCTCTAATGACATATTTTCTAAGAAAAATTGTGATTAGTTGTTTTTCAACTTAAGAGTACACTATATCTACGTGTATCTACCTATATATCTATATACGTACCTACCAATTTATCCACCCACCTATCTATCCATCCATCCATCCATCTATTCATTCATCCATCTACCTGCCTACCTAACAAATAATTTATCCACCTATGTCTACGTTCTTGTAATAAAAGAGAGAAATAAATAATGGAACTTAGAAAAAAGAAATAATATAATGTAAATTAGGAATAAAAATTATGGTAATTTATATATCTTTTTAAAGTTCAAGAATAACAAAAAACATAAAACGTGGCAAGAAAAAGTTTGAGAAGATTTAAAACACGAAAATAAAGAAGTGAAAATTATACGAATGAATGAAAAATGGTTTAAAGTGATTTGAATCATTGGAGGGATTTGAGTATTTTTGCTATAAAATAATTGTACGGTTTTACTTCCGTGTGGAAGTGTCTATGTTAAGTGTATGCAAAAATACCTTGGGAGGTAATAAATCATGGGGGCCATATAAATTTTTGGCTAGAAACTATATATGGTCTTTTCTTGTGTATGTATGCATGTTAACTGTATGCACTATAATTTGACATGTACTGTTCTTAATTTGAATTCTAACCTGCTTTGAGTGCGACTAAGTGGCTTAGGCTATGTGTGTCTTTCTTCATCCTTCACGGGTGCAGTAAAGACCTCAGCCCAACAATATGCTGGAGTTCATCAATGCTTCCTCTGTTTTGGTACCTCTTCTTCTGCATCTTCCAGTTAGCTTTCAATTTCTCAACCATGGGGCTTCTGATTTTCATTCTCTTAACTTTCACATTTTTTGGGAGGTCAATTATCCTTGATCGTTTGATTGTGGAATATCTTGGTTTCCAATCAACTCCTAGTCCTTTTGGTATGTCTATGTAGGATTTTCTTGTTTTCCTGCCTGATGATGGGAGAAAGTATTATAATTCAGTGAACGCACAATCTAATCAAAGGGTTAACTTCATTGGGTGGGTATTTTTAATCCTCAACTTGTTCTCTTAAGAAGGGCATTTGTAATTTTCTTATGTCTGTTTGCCTGCCTGTCATATTTTCCATTCCACTGAGTGCATATTCTTATCGTAATTCAGAGGGGTTTGGGTTTTAGACACATGGACTAAAATCTTGTCTCATGCACTAAGTAAAACACACTAAAATCTGATGATGTTAGTGGGGATGTCATAGTATTGAGTCGATACCTGTGCATAATGCAGCTGGTATGCTACGTAGTCTTGTGGTTGACTACCATGAACTTATAGTTGCACTTTCATTTGAGGGTGAATTTGGGGTTTACCTGGATTCATTCTGGTGTATACAAGTAAAACACAGTAAACAGTGGAAACGATTTTAAGTAGCTCCTGGAGTTATTGGCTAAGCATCTGACATGCAAAGGCAGATAAAGGATTATGGACAATGCTTTTTCAGCTGAGTCCCCTTGTTGGACAGTGATTTTGGACTAACCTTCTGCACATATACTGGCTTTTGCCCACAAGCTTCACAAGAAAGGCTTTATTTCTTTCACATGAGGCATGGATAACGATGGCAATGGCTTTTCCCCTTCAAGTAAAGGAGTTATATCATATTCAAGCAGTGTACGTAACTGGTTGGCTGCAACTTACCTGAATTCATCAATCTTTGGAGTTTCCTGTTAATGAATGTAACTCTAATAGATACAAGGATTGGGCATTCAATACAACCCAAAAGTGGTAGACAGCTTATACTGGTGTGCCAATGTGCTCCATTATCCATTCATCAAGTCTAAGTATCATATGGGCTGCATAAACTGGATACTTGATGCAGACAGAGGGTCACCTACCTTTGGGATGAAAGGGTTCCTCTGCTTGACCTTGTGATGGAGGTTAATCATGGGATGCTTGAAGATTGATGATTGATTCACTTTCGGTGGGAGAGTTCTGCTTATATGATCTTGGTTGACCATTCCCCCCATAGTGCAAGTCATCATGAAACCATGAAACATCTTTTTGTATTGTAGATACATGAAAGGGTGGCCGGAGGAGCTGCTGGGCTCAAAATATATAATGGCTTACTGTCAGCTTTGGTACTTATCCTCAGAAGGGATTAATTTGATCCTAAATCAGTCTCGAATGTGGATTTTTTGTGACTCCAGAAATGTACCATTATTTGAGGACAGGAGACTCTTTGGTGTGGCTTTAGCTTGCACTTCCCTTACGATACTTCCTATTAACCTCACAGAATGTGCTTTCTTATTGTATTTGTTCTGTTCAAACCAATCCCTCAGCTCCTGGGCCTCCCTTTTTATTGTTCTTTATGCTTTCCTACTTGGCCCATGAGTTCCATTCTTCTACAGTATGAACGAACGATAGAGTAAAGGACTGTAGTTGGCATGCAATCTCTAGATGGGGAGCTTTATAACCTATTTTTGCTTAAAGATTCACTCACGTTCTACACGATTCAAGTGTTCGCAACTATTGCACATTGGAATCCACAAACCACATTCATTAGAAGCTCCCAAATTTAAGGATTAAAGGCACTGCATTTAATTGCTCCCTTCAATTATCAATCAGGTCCTTTTTATTCATTCAATATCTGAGTTTATGTTCTATGTTAGTGTCCATGTAACTTTGAGTATAATCAACTTGTTTGTACAGCAGGTGTAGATGTTAGGAATGATTTTTTTTTTTTTGTATTTTCCTGACTTCTTTCATGTTTCTGTACCTATATATATGGATGGTTCGCATTTGTTAAAACCTTTTTCCCCCCTTTTTTGAGGGACTTGTATATGTTTTGAATTTATTTATGCCATGATTTTGTGATTATGAGTGCATATTTCAGCAAGGTCTTGCTTCTCTCTCAATAAATTCTACATGAAAAATTTGTTGTCCGCAGATTGGCTTTTCATTGCATATACAAGTACAGAATATCTTTCCTGATCCCTATTCCTCATTGCAGCGAGATCAAGACTCGTTCTTGTTATGGCAGAGGTCATTGTTTGTACCTTCTAAGCTACAATTATGTTATGTGGATCTGGATTCTAAACAGCTTGTTTGGATGTCACACAGGAATCCTACAAGGTTGTTTTGAATGTTTATGACCTCAGCCAAGGTCTAGCTCGACAGATTTCGGGCACCTTCTTAGGACAAGTCATTGAAGGCATCTGGTGAGGAGTTCGTTTCTTTAAAGAATTCCCTGAACAGCTGTGAAGCAAGTAACATTCGTATGTACTCCCTACACATAATAATTTGTGCATGGCATACTAATCAATTGGGAAGACAACCATTTGAATATAGAATGTGCTAAATGACATTCTTGTGTATGCCTGTGCATATGCATTGGCTGTAGCTGTATGCCAGTCCAGGAATGTATTACAATACTTGTTGAAGGATTTTAATGGGTTTGGTAGGAATTTAGAAAGGAGTTGATTTTTAGAGTACTATTCTATGTGGGAAGTCCTGAAGAAGCTTCTAATCAATCATGTGAGGAGAGAGAATGAAAAGGGATGTTCTTGGGTTAGAAAATCTATTTCTAGTGAGGATAGTTTGCTTTTGAATTGCTAAAAAGATGAACCTCCATTATTTGCCTGAATCTGTCGGAGCTATAGACAGAAGTTTGAGTGTATGGTTCAAGCACGTCTTGGTGACTTTCTATGCAGGCATACGGGCATAGTTGCTTATGGAAATGAATACTACTTTGGTGGGGGAATCCAAAGCTGTCCCGAAGGTCAGACACCTTATGGAAAGCCCTTGAAAGCTGTGGAACTAGGTGGCACACAGATACCAAAGGAGGTTTTTGAAGATTACCTGCAAGAGATTAGACCACGGTACACTGAACAGACATACAGTCTCCTAAAGCATAATTGCAACAATTTTTGTGAAGAGGTTGCCCAATTTCTTTTGGGTGTGGGAATTCCAGACCACATACTGAAGCTTCCTGAGGTGGTGATGAACAGCCCTATGGGTGCTCTTATAAGTAAGTGTGCCACACTGTTTGGAATCTCTAAGTCATCTGTTATTGTTTCCAATATGCTAGAAGCTATTTAAAACTGTTGAACAGAATTTCTTTGTCAATATAATAGGGATAGGATCTGGTGTTTGTTATTGTTTCGAATCTTTAAGTTGTTTGTATGGTCCACAATATGTTAGAAGCATTACAAAACTGTCGAACAGGATATCTTAGTTAACAGGGATGGATCAGTTTGTTATTGCAACTGTCTACCACTCTGGGTAGGATTGTGTATGGCTCCTGATCACTTCTAATTATATGGAGAACCATCTGACATTTTGATTTACACCTTTAGGTTGGCATGATTATATTGATCCTATGGTATTAGCCTCCCAGTATGGATGATAAATTATCTTATTTTCCTTGCTCTGCAATGGTACCAGTTGGGTGGACATTTCCAATAAATATTTCCTTTTTTTTTTCAGTTTTTTTAATTTATGTCTACAGGTAGTTTGACAAAAACTTCCAATATGCTTGCATATTCATACTCGTGCATGCACCTTGTTTCTAGAAAAGGCTTCAAAAGCAATAAAGAGATTTCTTAACAGGAATAGGCTTGGTAGAACTTTGTAGAAAGCAGCAGTCTACCAATAAATTTTTTTAATCTCCACTGATATTTTCGGTTTAAATTCAGTCTGAATTACTGAGTTCAACAAACTTTGGAATATCCAGATACTGGATGACTTAATAAAAAGCTTAAATTAAATCGTCCTACTGAGCACAGTCGGAAGGCTCCTCATTAATGTTGCTCACATGTATTTTGTGTGTGTACTCATATGCAGGAGTCTCTGATATCTCTATTATCTGTCTCATGGATGAGAGTAGGTTCTGTTGTTGCCTGTGCACATGGACACACGTTTGTGGTATGTGCATATTCGTGCATGGAAGATTGCATTTGTGGGTGGGTGGGCATTATACTCTGAACTTGTGTCTGAACATTGTGATTGATTCAGTTATATTCAGTTATACTCTTTATTTGACTTACGCTCAAGAAACCTACGTGTCATAACCTTTCTTTCTTGCGGGCATGCAGTGCCTATGATTCAACAGTTTGAGACCATTCTAAAATATGGTGGGGTGCCACAAGTGCCACACGTAGTTGGGGAGAGTGAAGTTCCGACACAGATTGATAAAGCAGTAAATGACAGTGTAGTGGCCAGTCAATCAAGTAAGGCAGAAGATCGGCAGCTGCTACAACGAACGAGTGAAAATTCCTCTGTAACAGCGAGTGGCTCTCAAGTTCCTTTTCCTTCAACATCTGTTCCTCAACAAGTCCAACAAGTGAAGGCGCCTGAGAAGACAACTGACGAGCTGAATGAGGCCAGGGCACGTGTACAAGAAGAGATCACTCGTGAATTTGCAGCTCTTATGGCCCAGGGACAGTTAAGAGCAAGTGAAGCTGCAGCTCTTGCAGCAAGGAAGGTTATCGAGAGACATGGCAGATCCAGATTAGCCCCAAGGAATTAAGTGGATATTCAATTCTTTTGAGCTACCTTTGCCCCAGAAATTTCTGGCGAATTACTGATTGGACGGTTGCTCTGAAATCATTTTGTGTGCTTTATTTATTGTATAGTTGAGTTTTGGACACCTCCACCCATTATATGCCATTTTACATGTAGAATTTTAGAATTTTAGGATTTACCATCTTGTACTCAGGTTGCTTTTGTATTTTCTACTTTTGTTCAGCCCAAACAAATATTTTGTAACAGAGGAAAAATTTAATGGGAACAAGACACGCTCGTTTTACTTCACGTTTTGGTCAATTTCGTGTAATAGTGCCAGAGTAAATACATGTCAAATGCCCAGAAAAATGCAAGTGTTTCAATCACAGGTGACCCTGTCCTTCACAGCCAATTTATATTAGAGTCTGGATGAACTTTTTGCGCTTAACGCATTCCCAGGTAATCTCGTATTTGAGGTGGAGTAACAAGGCTTTGGCAGTAAAGGCCTCTACGGGAATGTGGAAATCGTCCTCGAAGGAGTACTCGAGGTAGCATGGGAAAGACTTCGGCATTCGAAGTTCTAATCCAAAATGGTGCAGCGAAGAGAAAGACTTGGTCTAGTATTAGGATTTAGGTGCAGAGAAGTTTGTTCAGGAGGACACGCGACCTTCGCACTTGTGAAGCCTTCCCGATGTCATTATGTAATTCCTACCGGATACCTCGTTTGCCGTAGGTAGAACTTGGTGCACTGAACGCAATGGCAAATGACGATGTTTACAAAGGAATATCCCTAGGATGCACAAGGTCTCAAGATGCATAAGAGAGAGCAGAGATGACTAAGAGAACAAAATTTTCAAGGGTGGAACATGGTCAAGAGATCTTCAAAATGGCTTCAAGTGTCATCATGATTGAGAGAATCTACACATCTAAGACGTGCATAGGGCTTTTATAGGACTTTCTGACGGGGGTTGGAGTTCTTTCTTTGTATTTGATGAAGATAAGAAATGCAAGGGGATTTCACAAGGGGGGGTCTTGTATGGTGAAAAGGAGGCTTTTTTCTTCGTGCTTTCAAGGTAGGTGCATTCTAAAGTTGAAAATCTCCATCCTTGGAAATTGTAGATAACACAAACACTACATCTAAACTTTGGTTATCCATGGAAGCTGACCGTGCTAGTGGATTTCCTTTGACCCTCCACCTCCACTTACCTAGTGTGTAGTGTACACCTCTTCCCTTTGCCCTCAGTTTCCCAGAGGAGATCTATATGTGACATTTTCAAGATCAGAGAGAGGAAAAAAACATTACCTATATTTGTGGTTTGGGTGATTTTTACTAGGAAGGAAAACCTTAGTATGCTTACATTGGTAAGTGAAAATTCATGTCAAATTTAAGGCTAACAGAGCACCTTGTGTGCAGTGAGAATTGTGCCCTGAAGTAGACTTTCTATCCAGCACTGGATGCATGATCTCTATCATGGATACGTATCCTCAGTCATCAATTTATCATTTTCTATCGTTTTTTCTCCTCAATTTGAGGGTCTGCTTTTTCTTTCTTTTCTTTGTATCCTTTTACTTCTTTGTTTCCCCACATTGATAATATTTTATCTTGCAAATTGCCAACTAGAACCACGGGTTGAACTCCCTAAGGGCATTTGATTTTGATTCCTCATCTATTGCTATTCTGATCTCTAGTGTGCATTGTCTTGGATCAGATTCTTTTATTAGATGGAATCTCAACAACGGAGTTTAGAGAGTATTTTGATGGAATAAGTTTCTTTGCTATCCACAATTGCATTTCTTAAACCCTTTCTTGTCTCAATAAGAATAAGGAGGTTATGCAAAAATGGAGAACACTTTTGTTTGTGTTAAGTTTTGAGTCCCAATGGCTCTTACAAAAACTGACATGACCCTTAAATGGGCCTCCATAGATTACAATTTCTCATGTGCTTCATTGTGGTGAATAAAGTCCTCCCAATTAGTTTCACTACACTAAAGAGTCTTGCGCATGTGTGGCATTGAGTTCAAGACACTTTATCCATATGTGAATTTGGAAAGGAGAGTTAATAGGAATTCTATTAGGAAAACATTTCCTAAGGCACATGAAAGTGGTTCAAGACTAGGAAGGAAACAAAATATATATCTACAACATCAAGGCACTACAACAAAGATCAATCTACCTCTCTAGTGTTGATCTATACACGATGATAATGAATGAATCTCTACCAGGAGTAATGGATCCATTCAAAATTCCTTGATGCACAAAGACACACATCTTTGATTATATCAAACAAGAGACAAATATTCATGTATGCCTAACAATAGACCATTGAAGATCCCATTACACTTTTACACTTATGTGCTCCTCCAGTAGCTTTGATGTGAACCTTTTCCCTATACATGACACTTTTTACTCTAGTGCTGGCTAGAGGTTTTTTCCCCATGTTACCGCATACTTGCTACACTCATATGTGGTGCTACTTTTTACTTATGGATATATTCAGATCTTACTTCAGTTCAGTTCATCATCAATAGAGAGAGAGCTATTCCAACCATCCATCTTCTCCGTGTGTCTTGCTGCATTTGTGATCCTTGTGTGTACTTGTGTGTCTCTTGCACTTCTACACACACCCAATAGTGGTATCAGAGTAGGTTTAACTCCTTCTCAAGTTTTGGTTTTTCATGTCGCCGCATGTGTGCAATTTTAACCGTGCAAATCGACTTTGGAGCATAGAATAATGAATTTTAATAGCCAAGAAACATTTCTACTAGTTGCACTAAGGTTTTACCCCCATTTCAAAGCCATTCGTGCATTTAGAATTGCCATCAGAGTGAGGATTTGTGAGCTGAAATTTCAGCACTCATTTCCTTTCATTGAAATAAATATTCTATCACATTCTTGTTCTTTAGTGAAATGGCGGGCAACAATGACTTGTTTGGCATGCTTCAAACTGAAGATAATCTTTATGGGACCAACCATCCAATGTGTTCTTACATGATGAAGCATGTTCTTGTTGCAAAACAACTTTGGAACATAGTGGTAGATGTAGATCGAAGACCTGTAGGTTCTTCTACTTCACAATCTATTGTCACAGATGGAGCTTCTTCTTCAAGTACAATGGTTAATCCTTCTCCAACTAAATAGGACTAGCTTAGATGGGATGGAAAAGATGCTCAAGCTCATGCATTAACTACACTTTTTGTGAAGCATCATATAGTTCCACACATTCGGTCATGTTCTACATTAAGACAAGCATGGGACACTCTTGCTTCTTTGTATGCTGTGCGTAATGAAGCACATGTTGCATACTTGAGGATGTATATATGGTTGAAAATGAGTATGTGGATGTGTATGTGACATGCATCAAGGACTTGAAAGAGCAATTGGCAAACATAGATGAGATTATTCCGAATGCATCACTTATCTCTATATTGTTGAAAGGATTACCAGAATCTTTTCAAATCTTTGCTACTACACTCCATTTGGTTGCAAAAGGTAATACCAATATGTATGCAATTGATGAGGTTTTGTCTCTTCTTATGCAAGAAGAGCAATCTAGAGTGAATAGGAGTGGTTTGATTGAGGGAACACAAGCACTTGCTATCTCACAAAAAGGGAAAAGCAACTTCCTCTTCCACTCATTCCTCTATGGTGTTGCACAAAACCTGCTCTACACCTTGTTAGATATACCCAATACTCCACCTGCATGTGACCGCAAATGATCCATGGTACTCTAAGTTGTACGACCCCCACTATGAGGAGAAGCCATTATGAGAGTCGAGGCAGTTGTGATGAGGTCTACTTGAGACTAGAAAAAGTTCTAGATGATCTATGTGAGTCTAGTAAGAAGGCTAGCCAATGCATATACTTTAGTCACACCGGAATTTCGGAGGTATGATAGTTTGATAGTCAACCAATCCAGAATTACAATGATTTGTCTAGGATTCTAGACGTATGCCAATTTGATAGTGAACCAATCCAGAATCATGGTGATGTGTCTGGAATCTCCGAGAAACTCTAGAGGTATGACAATTCTGTAGTCAACCTGTTCGGAATTATGGTGACGAGTTCAGGAAACAACCAGTATGGAACTACGGTGACCAGTTCAGTTGTCAACCTATCCGGAACTACGATGATCACTACGATAGTCCAAATTTTTTCGATGTCCAATTTGGACTTACAATGGTTTGTTTGGAACTACAGAGGTCTAGTCCGCTGGGTGTCCAGTTCGGTGATTTATTTAGTCTGATGATTATGTAATTTGGGATGTTCCAAAATTATAGATGATCCCAATGGTTATGCCTAAAACATAGCATCAAGAAATCCCAGAGATCATGCCTAAATCAGTGGTTAGGCATGCTCGAATTACTGAGCTAAATCACAGATATGAACATTATAAGGCCCTTCATCTAGAGTCTATCTATATTGCCATTGAAGCTCCACAGTGGGAGCGCATGAGTGAACAATATCATCGTTGTATGTACATTACTATTGGCAATTAGAGAATTTGAGTTCTCTCTCTCTCTATTTCTCTCTATCTGTGTATACTTTTTTATAGCGTTTTGCCTCTCACTACTGTACCTGAGAATCCAATTCCGTAGTGTTATTCCTCTTGATCATTATTTTCTAACAGAAGTCTTTGAACGACTTATAGAGAGAACATGTCAAGCAGTGTGTCATGATCTAGTGTTGGGAATCAAGGTGGTTCATCAGTAGGAGCATGTGGTGTCATGAGGAAGGAGATAAGGAAGAGAGCTCACACCCACATTCTCACAATCAAAGAGGAGCACACACACAGATTGAGGCAAGGAAGAATTATCTTCTTCTTCTTCTTCCATTACATAAAAGGAATGTACAAGAATGACCTAAAACAATAATACAACAAGTGCTATATATAAAGAACGATACATAAGGAGAATCCTAACGTCTGGGAATGAGTGAGTTGGCAAGAAACAAATGTGCCATCACTCTCGGTAGATAAATCTAGTAAAGCTCAATGAAGTATCCCTGACATATACCGGTGTGAACAATATACATGTTAGAGAAATGAAAAAGTGATACGTGTCATCTTGGATCATGACATGTTGAGCTTGATATCTCAACACTCCCCCTCAAGCTCAACATCATGTCCTCTAATCCAAGCATCTTCCGAAACTTCTTCAACTTCTCTGCTCCAAGTGCTTTAGTGAAAATATTAGCAACTTGCTTATCTGTCCTCACATAAACAAGATCGATATCACTTGCTAATACCTTCTCTTTGATCAAGTGATAATGTACCTCGATATGCTTTGTTCTAGCATGAAAAATAGGATTTTGCGCTAACTGAATGCTGCTAAGATTATCACAATAGATGATGATTGGTGTTTGCACTTCCACGCCTAAATCTGTAAGTAGCATCTCTAACCATGATGCTTCGCATGTGGCCACTGCAACACCTCTATACTCTACCTCTGTACTCAACAAGGCAACATTGGGTTGCTTCTTGCTGCTCCATGTAATAGCTGCACTCCCAAGTGAGAATAGAAAGCCAGTAGTAGATCTTCTATTTGGAATACTACCAACCCAATATGCATCAATGTATCCATGAGCCTGCAAATCTACACCAACTTCATAGAATAATGCATAATCCAAAGTAGCTTTCACATAACGTAGAGTGCGCCTCATAGCATCTAAATGTGGCTTCCTGGGAACCTACATAAATTGACTTGCAAGTTCAACAGTGTAGCTTAGATCAGACCTTGTAATTGTGAGATATATCAAACTCCCCACAATTTCCTTATACAAAGTAGCATTTTCCAATGCTTCACCTGATGTAGTATCCAACTTCAAATTCTAATGTAATGGCATAGAAATTGGCTTACAATCAGCCATACCATACTTTTGCAGCATACTCAAGGCATATTGCCTTTGTGATATCTATATACCTGTTTCTGTATGTATAAACTCAATGCCCAAGAAATAGTGTAGCACATCAAGATCTTTCATGTCAAATTCCTGCATAAGGAGTCGCTTTACCTCTTTAATGATTGCTTCATTGCCATCTCCTACAATCAATTCATCAACATTAATAGCCACAATTGTGATGCCATCATCACCATTCCTTGAATATAATGAATGATCTACATCACACATAGAAATCCAATGGTGGTTAAGTAGTCAGCAATCCTTGCATGCCAAGTGAGAGGGGCTTGTTCAAGTCCATACACATCATTTTGCAATTTGCAAACATATTCTGAGTGTTTTGAACCTTCATGTCCTTGTGGCTGATCCATGTATACTTCTTCCTATAGCTCACCGTGTAGGAAATCATTCTTCACATCCATCTGATGCAAAGGCCATCCTTTTGCTATAGCTAATGCAACAAGTGTCCTGAAAGTAGACATTTTAGCTGTAGGGTTGAATGTTTCCTCATAATCAATGCCATAATTCTATGCATATCCTTTTTCTACCAACCGTGTTTTGTACCTGCTTATGCTACCATCAACATTGTGCTTTACCTTGTAAACCCACTTGCAACCTATGGGTTTCTTTCCTTGTGGCAATGGAACTAGCTTCCATGTATCGTTTCCATAACGTGCAACCATCTCCTCATCCATAGCTTTTCTCCAATCCGCATTTCCAATTGCATCTTAAAAACAAGAGGGTTCAACATCTTGTATTACCTTTGTCATGTAGGCACAATGACGAGCCATGTAACTATCATATATCAATCATTGCACTGAATTCTGCATCCTCCCAGATCTTCTTGGTCCTGGGCCACTTCTCCTTGTATCATTTGCATGTGCCTTTCTTACTCCTGGAGTCTTCAAAGAGGGCAATCCAAGTTCTTCATCAAGGCTCTTTTCTAAACCACTTGAACCTCCATGAATGTCTTCTAAACTCATAGATGTTTTACTACCATCACAAAACTTTTCGTTACCTTTCTTGGATGTATATGATGAATTTGCTAGACTTAAATTTCTATGCAATCTTCCACTCCATGTATTTGAGTTGGAACTATTGCTTGGTGACGCATCTGATCCACTCAAAACTTGATTTTACACTTGATTTCTCAACATTTTCTTTGTCATTTGATTCAAGATTAATTCCATCCGTGGCATACGAATAGAAGCTTGAGATTTCATCAAACACCACATCTCTGCTTACCTTCACTTGTCGTGAGTGGGTTATAACATTTATATCCCCTTTGCGCAAGGGAGTATCCAATGAAGTTACATTTTTCTACTTTTGGATCAAGCTTCATCCTCAACTCGTCTAGAACATGTACATATGCAATATAGCAAAAAACTTTCATATGTGATAAGTTTGGTTTTTTACCTATGAACTTCTCTTCAGGTGTAACTTGATGTACAACATCAGTCAAAGTTCTCTTTATGATGTATACAACAATGTGCATAAATTTTGCCAAATAACAATGAGGCATATTCTTCTCAATCATCAAGGCTCTTGCTATTTCTACAATATGTCTATTTGTGCATTCAACAACACCATTCTATTATGGTGTGTATCTGCATGAAAACTGATGTCGAATTCCATGACTTTTTAGAAAGTTACTAAACTCATTTGATAGGTTTTCACCTCCTACCATCATACCTTAATGTCTGAATATACTTTCTTGTCTACTTTTCCACAATAAGCTTAAAATTTTGGAAGTGAGTGAACACCTCACTCTTCTCTTTCATGAAATATACCCATACTTTTCATGTATGATTATCAATCAAAGTAACATAAAACCTGCAACCACCCATAGATGTGGTCTTTGCAGGATCCCAAACATCAGTATGTACTATTTCTAGCACATTCTTACTAACATACTTGTCATGCAGAAATGATGCTCTTGATTGTTTACCAAATTGACATGCTGCATGTACCTTTTGCATTTTTGCAACTTCGAAATTTGGTAGTCCTTTGACAATATCCTTTGATTGCATCAATTTTAGCCCCTACAAGTTTGCATGTCCAATTCGTTTGTGCTAGATTTCTATATCAACGTTGACTCCTGCACCTTTTGCAAACATGTCTGCATTCATTTTAGGAATTTTCACATTTAAGGTGAACATCCTACCCACTTTGTTTCCTTTGGCAATCAATCGTCCATCCTGTTTGTACTCTTATACATATAACCCATCAGCATTGAACCTGACTTGTAATCCCTGGTCAACTGTTTGTCCAACAAAAACAAGATTCTTTGTTATATTTGGAACATGAAGCACATCAACAAGATATTTCACCTTCCCATCCTCCATAGACAATGCTATGTTTCCTGTATGCTTGATAGGGTGTGATATGTCATCACATGTTTCAACATATCCAAGAACTTGTAATTTTTGCAAACTATTAAACAATTCCACATGACTTTTCATGTGATTTGAAGCACCTGAATCAATATACCAGACATTACCATTTGATTTCTAAACATCAACAGATATTCTATTCATCATATGATGTTGAACCATGACCATCTTCTCAAAATCATGTGTACTTGTGGATGCATAGTTGTTTTGTTGCCTTCTATTATTTTGATTCTTCAGCCTGCAATCACATTCAAAGTGTCCAAGTTTACCATAGTTCTAGCATCCTTTACTGTCATTACCTGAATCATTTCTTTGGAAAATTTTGCGGCCTCTTTGAATCCCCTTGCCTTGAAACTATCCTCTACCTCTTGCATGATTCTGATGTTGACCTTGGTCTTGGTTACAGTTTCCTCTTCCACTTTCGAAACCTCTACCTCTGCCTCTTTCTCTGCCAGAGTAGAATACCTACGCAGAACTAGGTTTTCCTTGGGAGTTTGAGTCCTCACCAAGATTCTTTTCTTCAATAATGAACATGGACACTAGATCAACAAAATTCGAAACATTTTCCCTGGACAGTATAGAGGTTTTGAACTGCTTATATGTAGCTCCTAAAAGGCACACTTACACCTTATCATCATCATATACATTCACACCAATAGATGCAAGTGACTCACATATGCGTTTGATTTTTAGGGTGTCGTCACTTACCGACATGCCCTTTTTCTCTAGTGTATGCATCTCGTTCTTGAGTTGCAATTTCCATGCCTTTGTATTGGTCTCATACAATGTGACCAAACTATTCCAAGCCTCTTTTGGAGTCTTTGCATCCTGTATGTGCCCAATCATGCTATCTTGTATGCTAACAGATATCCAATACATTACCTTTCATGCTCCTTGATTCCATTCCTCATATGCTCTTACCTGGCCCGCAGTCCGATTCCTCTTTGGTAACTACAAAGCATTTTTGTTCTCTCCTTCGATGTACTTCCAGTAGTCTTTTCCCATCAGGAAATTCGTCATTCTGAATCTCCAAGCATGGAAGTTGCTCTTGTCCAGCTCTCTCATAAGCTGGCTCATTCCATCTACATTTTCCATTTCTGCAATAATTCACAACACTGCAAAAACACTACAAGCAGTACTTCTGCTTGAACACTGTTGCACTATGACGTGACAATTCGATCTCAAAAAAACATAGTTTTTGTGTATGAACAGTACATAGAATTTCTTGAAATTCTAGATCTGGAATATATGAGTGTTACCAAAGAGGATGTAATTTACAATTTTGCAAACTAACCTTGTTTTTTTGTGGTCCCCACCTTACAAACTCAAAGTGGAGGTCAAGATGGCTCCCAAAACAAAATCCTAACAAAAACGAGTGATCTTAAAGGGATAATTCACGTAAATATATTGATGCCTTCTACCTTCATGCCAATTTTTGTAGCAATCTGAGGTCGTTCGTGAATCACACTTTCTCCACATCTTCTTGCATACTCTTCACCATTGACCTTCTCCATGAGCTCTCTAAAGCTCTTCTATTACATAAAAGAAATGTACAAGAATGACCTAAAACAACAATACAACAAGTGCAATATATAAAGCACAATACATAAGGAGAATCCTAACATCCACAAGTGAGTGAGCTAGCAAGAAACAAATGTGCCATCACTCTTGGTAGATAAATCTAGTAAATTTCAATGAAGTATCCATGACATTATACCAACATAACAACTATACATGTTAGAGAAATGAGAAAGTTATACACATCATCTAGGATCATCACATGTTGAGCTTGATATCTCAACATGTGGAACATCTCACAGAAGGTAAACTTGATGGTACTAATTACACCTTGTGGAAGTCTAAGATCACTTCTATCCTTGAATCTTATGAGCTGCTTGAGATTGTACTTGGGACTGATTGTGAGCCCCAAGAAACACATGAATCAAATGATCCTAGTTGAATGATTCCTCCTGATGCTGATCGTTTACAAGCTTGGAAGCATAGGAATGTAGATGCACTCTGTACCCTAGTTACAAGTACTTGTGATAGTGTTCTGACTCTTATTCAACACACCACAAAGGCATGTGAGGCTTGGAACATATTGAGAAATCAATATGAAACTCGGAATCAGACACGGATTCAGAACTTGGAGAATCAGCTAGTAGCAAAGAGGTCTTCTGATGGGGAGACTGCTGAAGTGTTTATCACTCGCACAAAGAATCTACGAGATCAAATGGCAAGAGCAAGTGTACCAAATTCAAGTGAGGAGCTAGATCGGCATTGTCTTTGAATTTTTCCATCAAAGTTTGAAGGTCTGGTCACTACCCTTAATACCTAGATCAGATCGCAACCACTAACCTTTGTAGAATTCAGTGCCTTACTCATGGACGAGGAGCTGTGGCTCAAGGCAAGGAATGACAACAGTAAAGGAGAAGCTGCATTCATGGTAAATGCTAAAGGTACCAAAATCGATTCTTCAAAATATGGGGACAAAAGAAGAAGGACAAGAAGAAGTTCAAGGGAGAGTGTTTCCACTGCAAGAAGAAAGGCCACAGAATCCAAGACTGTTGCATTAAGAAGGTAAAGGAGAAGAGTGGTTTTTTCAAAAAGTGGCAAGGGCAAGGAGGTTGCTAACACTACTGAAACTGAGCTTGAGTTGTTTGTTTCGAAAGACGAAATGTGTTCCTCAGCTAAATATTTAGCTACGAATGACTTATGGGTATTAGACAGTGGTGCCTCTCATCACATGACAAGCAAAAAAGACCTTATAGTTCCCTAGAACCTCTAGAGGAACCCATCATGGTAAAAGCAAGAAACAATGCAAGATGTCTTGCTAAGGGCAAAGGTACGGTGTCTTTCATTAACTGTAAGGGTGACATTGGAAAGCTTTCGGATGTGTTGTACGTTCCAAAAATAAAAAAAAATCTAATTTTGATAGCTTCTATAACTGATCAAGGTCATCAGGTGTCTTTCAACAAGACAAGAGCTGAGATTTTGGATCAGAGCCACAATGTTGTCGAGACCAGAATAAGGAGGAACAACTTATATATATATATATATATATATATATATATATATATATATATATATATATATATATATATATATATATATATATATATATATATATATATATATATATATATATATATATATATATATAAGTTGTCTAATCTTACAACCACGTTAAGTGTGGGCACAAGTAAGCTTTGGCATGAGAGACTTGGACACATAGGGTACCCGATCTTGAAAGAGATGCACCGAAAAGGTATGGTTACTCACCTCCCTCTGGTTGCAGAGATGAAAGAACCATGTGAAGTTTGCATGATGGGAAAGCAGTAGAGGAAGGCATTTCAACAAGTAAGCAAGAATAGAGCAAGTGGTCCTCTTGAGTTGGTGCATGCAGACTTGTGTGGAAAAATGACTACACAAGCCTTGGGAGGATCTTCCTACTTCATGTTACTCATCGAGAACTACAGTAGGAAGATGTGGGTGTACTTTCTTCGTGATAAGGCTCAAGCTTTTCGTAAGTTTGAAGAATGGATTTAGCTTGTTGAAACTAAAATAGGGCAAAAGATGAAGAAGTTCAAGACGGATGGTGGAGGTGCATTCATGTCAACAAAATTTGATGATTTATGTAAGGGAAAAGGAATCAAGCATGAACTCACAACGGCAATAGCCCTCAATAGAACGGTGTTGTCGAATGCCAGAATCGAACCATCATGGAAATGGCAAGGTGCATGTTGAAGGGAAAAGGATTGCCTAGTCATCTTTGGGTAGAGTTTGTAAACACAAATGTTTACATCCTGAATCATACCTACTCTAAGGCACTTGATGAAAAGAGTCCACAAGAAGCCTACACTGATAGAAAGCCTTCTGTTTCCCATTTCAAAGTGTTTGGAAGTGAGTGTTATGTACATATTCCAGACAAAGAGAGAAACAAGCTTCAACCAAAAAGCACCAAATGTATCTTCTTAGGGTACATTGAAGAAAAGAAAGCTTACAAGCTTTATGACCTGAAGGCAAAGAAGATCATAGCAAGTCACGATGTGGTGTTCAAGGGGGAGTAGCCACAAAACCCTTCTATGGAAGAGAAGGAAGCATCATCCCCAGATGATGAGACTAAAAGTCACTAACTTGTTGTCACTCAAGTGGAATAGCCATTGCCATGTTATGATTCTGCAAATCCCATCCCACAGTCAATAGAATAGTTTGCGGATGGTCCAAGGTGGTCATAGAGAATAGAGGAACACAGATGGGAAGAGGCCCATATTGTAAAATCAGAATTGATGGCTGAGATTATGGACAAACAAGCAACGGATCTGACAAGTGTGGAAGACGCACTCCAAAATCCGGACTGGAGAACTGCTATGTAAATAGAATACAACAATATCATGAAGAATGGAATTTGGCAGCTAGTGTAGTGACCTCCAAAGAGGAAGGTCATCAGCACCAAGTGGATCTGGAAGCTAAAATACATGGCTGATGGTACTCTAGAAAAGTACAAAGCTAGAGTTGTTGCACATGGCTATTCCCAAGCAGAAAACATTGATTTTGGTGAATTTCTTTCCCCAAAAGCAAGGATGACTACTATTCGATTAGTACTAGCTATGGCTGCACATAAATGATGGGCAGTATACCACATGGATGTCAAATCAACATTCTTGAATGGAGACCTTAAGGAGGAGATATATGTGACTCATCCACTAGGGTTTGAGGTTTCCCATTTAGAGAAAAAAGTATATAAGCTAGAGAAAGCAATATATGGGCTGAAATAAGCCCCAAGAGCTTGGTATCAGTAGATAGATAGGTATCTTTTGGATATAGGATTGAAAAGATGTGCTTTTGAAGCTAATTTGTATATTCTAAAGTCAAGAGGGAAGTCCACTTTAGGAAAGATGGATTGGAGATTAATGCATTATTGCTTAGGTCTTGAAGCCCGACAAGAACCAAGGAAGATCTTTATCTCATAGCAAAATTATGCGAGGCAAGTGTTGAAGGCATTTGACATGGAGGATTGCAAAAAAATCTTTACATCAATGGAAGTCAACACAAAATTATCTATTGAAGATACTTCACCTCTGGAGGATATTGGAAGATACAGAAGATTAGTCCAAAGTCTCATTTACTTATGTAATAGTAGACTGGACATCTCTTATGCTGTTGGCATAGTAAGTAGGTTCTCTAATAAGCCATGTCTAACTCATTGGAAGGCATGCACGTGGATATTGAAGTACATCAAAGGAACCATTGAGTATGGTGTTCTTTACCATGAAGGATAATCTCTAAGTGGATACTGTGACTCAGATTGGACAGAGGATATTGATTCCAAAAAATCAATTTCTAGATATTGCTTCTCTTTAGGTTAATGGATTGTTTCTTGGATTAGTAAGAAGCAACTGACCGTAGCACTATCTTCTACCGAAGCTGAGTACAAATCAGCATGTTTTGCTACATGTGAAGCAGCATGGTTGAGAAGGGTCCTATGGCATATAGGAATTCAAGGACAAGAGGCTACAAGGTTGAGATGTGACAACCAAAGTTGCATAGCCATTGCCAAGAATCCTATTTGTCATGAATGTCTAAGCACATAGAAATCCAGTATCACTATGTGTGAGAGTTGATCGAGGATGGAATTGTGGAGCTTAGCTATTATCAAACAGATGAAAATGGAGCACACATTTTCACCAAGGCTCTTGGGAGAGAGCAATTGCATCGACAAAGCTTGGCATTGGACCAAGAAGATAGTTCACCACAGGTGGACATTGAGGGGGGTGTTAGATATACTCAATACTCCACCCGCATGTGACCACAAATGATCCATGGTACTCTAAGTTGTACGCCCCCCACTATGAGGAGAAGCCATTATGATATTTTAGACATTTGTGATGATGTCTACTTGAGACGAACAAAAGTTCTAGATGATCTATGTGAGTCTAGTAAGAAGGCTAGCCAAGATGTATACTTTAGTCACATTGGAATTCGTATGACTGTTTAGTAGTCAACCAATCCGAAATTACGGTGATTTGTCAAGGATTCTAGACATATGAAATTTTGATAGTCAAGCAATCTGGAATCACGATGATGTGTTTGGAATCCCAAAGGAAGCCCAAAGGTATGACATTTCAGTGGTCAACTTGTCTGAAATTACGGTGACTAATTCAACAAATAGCTAGTCTGAAACTACAGTGACCAGTTCAGAAGTAAACATATCCAGAACTATAGTGATTAGTTTGATAGTCTAGATTTGTTTGATGTCTAGTCCAAATTTACAATGCTTTGTCTAAAATTACGGAGATCTAGTCTAGTGGGTGTCCAGTCTGGTGGGTGTTTAGTTTGATGATTTATTGATGGAGAGTGTTAATCTCCAAAAGAACAAGCTATCCTTGATGTTAGAGCACCTCTATATCAAGAACAACGCAAAACCTTAAACAATTTTGAAAGACCAATGTCAAATCATCAAGATTTTATCTAATTGTGAAGAAAGTCATTACACAGAAAAGTCTGCTGCACTTAACTCCCTCATTGGCTGACCAAATGTGTAAAGTCTCTAATGAAACTTTGTACAAACTTTTGCCTAAAGGTTCCGCAATTTCTTCAAGGTAAAGCTTCTCAAAAGGTTTAGTAAATCTTGAGATTTAATCAAAACAATTCACCTATGTCTAAAACTATACTTGTGTACAGTCGACTTTGACACCTATAACTTCTAATGCATAGTTCTCTTAAAGTAGAAACCCTTTATTAAAATGCTTTTAGCAATAGGTAGCTTACCTTCCAAGTCAAAGAATGAGTGCTCACTTGCTCAAAACTTTACACTGTGGAAGGAGAATTGACCAAAACATTATCATCGAATTTGCACCTGTTGTAGTCTTCTCTTCTTCACATTTACACATGTAAATGTTCCTACTCTCAACTCTCTCAGCCTGATCACAATTAGGATCTGAAGATTTGTATAGAGGTCAGTCAACTTTAGAATTAGACTTGCACAAAAGCATTTCACAAAATGATAAACACAGAAGGAGCACTGAGCAAAATATCGGGTGCAACTTTTCTTCTATTTAGAAAAACATTACATCTGTTTGATGAGAGATATTCTCTTCACATCTAAAGTGTTTAATGACTCTTACAATTTGTCATTCATCATCTCTCCTAATGCCCCAACTTTTTTACTTGTATATATAGGAATATATATCCAAAATCTTAACCATAACAAAGGTATCAATGAGTTAATTACAATTCTAGTGTACATGTATATACAAGACTTCATTCTCTGGTCAGACACTAACTTCAAACTTCATATATTGGTCTTTGCTTCATCCTTTGACTTCAAACCTTTGAATTCAAACCTTTGACTTCAAACCTTTGTTTAAAACATCAATTGATGGTTGTCATGCACCAAAAGCTCCCCCTCAATCATCAATTGTGGTTTTCTCCATCTTCTTTATACCTGCCATGTCTTTGAATCTTTGTAGCTTTGGCCCATCCAAGCTTTTGGTTAGCATGTCTGCAATATGATCTTTTGTTGAAGTATGTATGAATTAAATCTCCTTATCAATCACCTTCTCTCTCAAGAAGTGATACCGATTATCAATTTGTTTAGTCCAGGCATGAAAAACATGGTTAGCAACTAGATGCAATGAACTCATATTATCTCCATGAATAGTGGGTGTACTCTGAATGATATCAAAACTCTTCATGAGAGTCTTCAACCATATGAACTCCTTTGCAGCTTCAGCCATTCCTTTATACTCTGCTTCTGTAGATGACCAATCACTATGCGTTGCTTCTTAGAACACCAAGAGATTAGCTTATCTCCCACATAACATAGATACCCATAGGTTGATCTCCTATCATTAGGATTACCTGCCCAATCTGTATTACTATATACCTTGATGTTTGTATCTGATGTGAAACCATAATACAAACCTTCCTTGAGTGTACCCTTAATATATCTTAACACCCTTTGTCCTGCAACCCAATGTTCTCTCCTAGGACAATGCATGAATTGAGACAACACTCCAAGTGCATATGACAAACCAAGCCTAATTAATGTAGCATAGATTAAACTACCAACCAGACTTTGATATAACTTCATGTCCTTGAATTCTTCTCCTCCATGTCTACTCAATTTGTGATTCACCTCCATTGGAGTAGGTGCTACCTTGCAATCTTCCATTTTAAACTTGATTAACAAGTTCTTCAAATACCTTTCTTGAGTCACATATACTCCATGTTGAGTATATGAAACCTCCATGCCCAAGAAATATGACAAGTCTTCCAAGTCACTAATCTTGAACTCTTTCTCCATTTGATTCTTAAGACCTTGTATACCCTTCTCATCTGTACCTGTAAGAATTATGTCATCAACATATATCCACATATAAATGAACCCATCATCAATTGCTTTAACAAGAAAACTACTTTCTACTTTAGACACTTGGAAACCAAGTTCTTTCAAGAACTTCACAAATCTATAATTCCATGCCCTTGGGGCCTGCTTCAAACCATACAAAGCTCTCTTGAGCTTACATAGATACTCTGGATACATTTTATCTTTGAACCCTTCTGGTTGCTCCATGAAAACATCATCTGAAATGTAACCATTTAGAAAAGCATCCTTCACATCTAATTGACATATCTTCCAACCTTTACATGCAGCAATATCTATGAGAGTCCTTATAGTTGTCATTTTTGCCACAGGACTATAAGTTTCATCATAATCTATACCATATGTCTGAGCATACCCCTTCACAACAAGTCTAGCTTTATACCTAGACACACTTCCATCTGCATACCTCTTTGTCTTGTCGACCCATTTGCATCCAATGATCTTCTGACTATTTGGCTTAGGAACCAAGTCCCATGTTTCATTTTCCATCAATGCATCATACTCTTCCTGCATAGCTTTCTCCCAATTTTCCTTACCTTTTGCCTCTTCATATGTAGAAGTATCTTCCTCCGTTTTCACCATATAACCAATGAACACATACTTTTCAGCTTTAGGTTCCAATTTATGCCTCAACTGGGATGGCACACATGCATAAGCCAAACATCCAAACACTTTGCAATGATCTAAGGTAGGTTTCTTACCCCACCATGCCTCATAAGGTGTCATACCCTGCAAAGCTTTACATGGTAGCCTACTAACCAAGTTTGTAGTTGTATTTATAGCCTCATCCCACAAATAATTGGGACAATTCTTTTCTTTCATCATTGACCTTGCAAACTCAACAAGAGTTTTATTTCTCCTTTTTGCTACACCATTTTGTTGAGGAGAGTACATGCAAGTAACTTCCCTTTTTATACCTCATTCCATAAGTAATCACTAAACTCATTAGAAAAATACTCTCCCCCTCTATCTGACCTTAGTCTCTTCAACTTTTGCCCTGTGATTCTCTCTGCATACACATGCTAATGTTTAAATGTACTGAATACCTTTGATTTATCTTTGATCACATATATGGTGATCCACTTGGTAGCATCATCAACATAAATCAGATAATATCTTGAACCATTAATGCTAAAGACTTTTGATGGTCCCCACACATCTGTATGTACCAACTCAAGCTTCTCTGAATACATGAAACCATGCTTATTATATGATTGCTTGTGAGCCTTACCTAGTTGACATGCCTTGCATCTGTATGTCATATGTTGACCTACAACATTAGGTAAGCCAAGAATCAAACCATTGTTAATCATATCCTTAATACCTCTTTCATTAAAATGGCCAAGCCTTTTATGCCAAAGATCTAACTCAGAGATCTTATGTCCTCCATAAGTGAACAAGGAATGACCAACATTGCCTTGAATCTTCAATGTGAATAGCCTTCCTTCTTTCTTTCTTGAAACAATTTGTTTATACCCATTGCTAGGTTCTTCCACAAAAAATCCATCATTAGTGAACCTTACTTCATAACCTTTCTCAACAATTTGTCCTACACTTATCATATTCTTTGGAATTGTAGGAACATACAAAACCTTAGCCTTCACGAATCCAATTGACTTCACATTGTGCTTTGTATTATCATCTGTTTGTACCACATGATTACTTACTTTATTCTCCAAATCAATCATTAAAGCTATGTTGCCACTCAGGTGATTGCTACACCTTGAGTCTGTACAAGACTCTTTGATCTTCACTTTGTCTTTCACAAGTTGCATTCATAATTAAGGTTGAATCCTCCTTCTGATCTGAAGCATAATTGTAGTATTGGTTATGGTAGGAACATACAATACCTTGCTCAATAGGTTCATATTACCATCTGAAGTCTTCATATTGCCTATCTTCTCCATTGGATGCCTTATATCATCTCTTGTTTGGACTTCATGTCTATTCCTTGGGTCCTCCAAGTTTGAGAGTAGAGCTACATTCCTTGCTACATGATTTGAGCAACCTGAGTCTATATAGAATACATGTTCATCTGCTTTACCTTGCTTCATGGTCATGTTCATCAGAAGTAATGATTCCTCTTGAGTTTGATCATCTACATAGTTGTTGTAGTCTCTTTTCCTTTGTATCCTCCTTGATAATTATTGTTGTTGTATGAGTTATTGCTATAACCATTGTTATTGTTGAACTTACCTCTTGAGCTTCCATAGCCTCCTCTATTGTAACCTCTTCCTCTTTGATTTCTAGGATTCCTAAAACAATTCTCAGTAATGTGATTAGTTAAGCCACATATGGCACATTGGGGAAGCTTTGAGATCTCCCCTTGCCTTGTTTTCCTCCTCTGTCTCTTCCTCTTGAGCCTCTACCTCTTCCTACAAAGTTTGCTTGAGAGGTGCTACCGTCATCATCAAACTTTTTACCTTTTCCTTTATCATCTTTACTCTTATTATTATCTATGTGGAGAGTAAAGAACTGATTGCCTTTTGAGTTGTCTCCATTCTTCATAAGCTTTGCCTCATGTGTGAAGAATTGTCCCATGAGGGTGTTGAAATCAAGAACCTACATGTCCATGTAGAGTTCCGTGGCTGTGATGAAAGCTTCCCATTTTCCACCTGCCTTTATTCCATTGATTACTTGCCTTACTATCTGCTCTTCATCAATGACTTCTCCAGTGCTACCAAGTTGATCTGCTAGGTCTTTCATTTTGGTGGAAAAATCAGTCACGCTTTGGTTGGGCATCTTCTTGAGTGTGGAAAACTCATTCCATAGTTGATCCGTCCTTGCCTTGGTACTTGATGAGAATAATACTTCAAGAGAATTCCTAGTCTCTTGTGAAGTCTTGCAACTCCTGATGCATGGAAGTAAAAAATCAGATATTGAGTTAAGAATGTATGACCTGGCTAGAACATCCTTTGAGCACCATGGGGTTAACCTCTCTTGTTGTTCTTGAGTTGTTTGTCCTTTGCTTCTAAGGATTGACATCATCTAATCTCCAGATACGTAACCATAAAGGTTTTTCCCTTGAAGGTAAGCTTCCATTTGCAGTGAGCAAGTTGAGTAATTACCTAAATCCAATTTGTCTATGGATGAAGGAAATGCAACTCCCATGTTGATTTGTTGTTGCTCTGATACCATTGTGAAGAGATGGATTGATATGCTTCAGAGATGAGTTGGTGTTGTACAAAACTTGCTCTACACCTGCTAAGTTAGCTCTAGAGGTGCTTAGAGTACTCCTTTGGCTTCACATTAATGCATTTGGAATTATCAATTACTTTGGAGCATCATT
This sequence comes from Ceratopteris richardii, assembly GCA_020310875.1. NCBI lineage: Eukaryota > Viridiplantae > Streptophyta > Polypodiopsida > Polypodiales > Pteridaceae > Ceratopteris > Ceratopteris richardii. The sequence goes on along the minus strand of CM035416.1, from coordinate 48,550,905 downwards.
CCCAAAAGTTTGCACCAAAACAAATGACTTGTATATGCAGGGGATGTGAAGAAACCTTCTATTTTGGGAATGTAGGTGCTTAGTGTTTTGCTCAAAGCTCACAACCTGGTATGAATTCACCAAAGAAATTTTGCATACATTTAGTTAGAGAGTATATCTAACTAAAGAAAGTTATTTCATGAATTTAAAGGCACCATACACAGAGAAAAAAATCTAGCAAGTCAAGGGGGTCATCTCGACGTTTCAAGAACTAGAAGGTGTGTAGACATAGTCACCTTCTTCACTTCAAATCTTGAGATTGGCTAAACCAAAGTGACTAAGGCTTGATATCTAGATAGTAGACACTTGAATCTAAATATACCAAGTTAAATTGTAGAAAATGAGGCTATTTCAGATGCAAAGCTTTGGCATGCACGCTTTGGTCATCTGAACTTTGCTAGTTTGCTACGCCTGTAGAAATATGAAATGGTGTCCTCTTTGCCCAAACTTGAGGCACTCGGTAAACATGTATGTGAAGGCTGTGTTTTGGGCAAAATGCAGCATTCCTCCTTTCCAAAAGATCGTTCAGTTCGGGCTACTCAAAAATTGCAGCTTGTACATAGTGATGTCTGTGGTCCTATGTAGACACCTTCTTTTGGAAATTATCTTTACTTCGTGACTTTCATCGATGATTTTTCCAGGCATGCATGGGTATATCCATTGAAGGCAAAGTCCGAAGTGTTCATGTGCTTCGAACAGTTTTTGGTTTTGGTTGAAAGTCTGTCAGCATGTAAAATGGGCACCCTCCGTTCTGATGGAGGGGGGGAATATATGTCTTCTGATTTAATGCAATTTTTGCTAAACGTGGGATAAAACACCAGTGTATAGTGCCATATACACCTCAATAGAATGGAGTTGCTGAAAAAAACAATAGGTCACTCATGGAGATGGCAAGGTGTATGGTCAAGAGTCAGGCTTTACCACATAGTTTCTGGCTTGAGGCTGTCATGTGTGCATCATATGTACTTAGCAGGTGTCCCACTAAAGTGCTGTAGTCTATCACTCCATATGAGGCTTGGCATGATTGCAAGCCATCTGTTGCTCATGCGCATGTTTTTGGTTGTTTGGCATATGCATTACTGTCTGAACAACATTGTAGAAAATTGGATGATAAAGTAGTAAAATGTATTTTTGTTGGATACAGTTCTAAAAGTAAAGGCTATCGCCTGTATCATCCACAGACTAAACACATTTTAGTTAGCCGTGATGTTGTTTTTGTGGAAGATGCTATTCAGCCATTGCTTTCATGTACTAAGGAGACATCTGTTAGCTCCAAAGACATGTATGATACTTTGCTGCCTCTTTTTACAGGTGGAGAGTCTAGTGCTGGTCCTAAAGAGGCAACTTCTCAGCCTTTGCAGGTTTCATGTGATGACGTAGATCATCCTATTTCTGATGCAGATTTACATGATGCACTTGTTGATCAGAGAGCTCATATTGAGGAGGCAAAAACTATGCCAAAATGGTTGGTGCAGACTTTGCATGACAACAAATTAGATGCACCTCTATCATATTGTACTCGATCAACCTCTCATAGTACCACTTTTGCATCAGATTGCTATGCTATGGCTGCATCTAGTATCTCTGATGAGATTGAACCTGTTTCGTTTTGATGAAGCACAAAATTCAGAAAATTGGATGACTGCTATGCAATCTGAATATGATGCTATACTGAATAATGGTAATTGGTCTTTATGTGACTTGCTGCTTGGCAAGAAGGCCATTGGCACTAAGTGGGTATACACACGGAAGTGTAAACGTGATGGTACAATTGACATGTATAAGGTTAGGCTTGCTACAAAGGGTTATGTGCAGGAAAGACGCATTGATTTTGATGAAACCTTTGCTCCTACTTGCCGAATGTTTACTGTTCATAGCATTTGTGCACTTGTAGCTCATCATGGTTGGAATGTGTTGGTGTATAAAACACCACAAGAACTAAGCTAAAGTGATATTAGAATTCCTCCATAACCATCATTAGCATAGCAACACTCTAAATTTGAAACCTTTATCACTAAACTTAGTGAAATCCAAAAATTCACTTTGCAAAAAACTACGCCTCTTCTTCAAGCTTCAAATCTGATTTGTATTAGCTTGATTCTTATAAATTCTTTTGATCATTTGCTAATAGAAGTTCTTGCTAAGGTTAAGCAACACATTCCAAGCAAGACTTTCAAGTAATAACTTTAGAAGCTTTTGAATTCACTTCCAACATTTGAACTATGTCTGAAATCTGAAAGATGACTTCATCAATTGACATACCTTCACTATTAGACTCATTTTTTTGCGTACACATCCTGTTTTGCAAAGATCTTTTGGTCGATTGTAGTTGAGGGTAGTAGCTTCAAAATGAGATATCATTCATGAAAAACTTTACACTGTATTGTGAGATCTGTCCTTTAGAAGATCAGGGAAAAGTGCGCCTGAAAACTCATAATTGTCAACTAACTTTCACACTGATATGAAATCACTTAGAATTCTCTACACAAGAGGAATTAGATCAAATACTTCTACAAAAACATGTACTATCTATTAGAGAAGATGTGTACAAGATGGCTTGGCTTCATTCTGCTCATAGCCATGGAAAACTCTACTACTCTGAGTAGTTCTTCCTCAACATCTCTCTCAGAAAAAGCCCAACTTTTTCTCTTGTCTCGCAAGACTTACAAATCAAGTTCTTCTATATGTTTTTCAACTAAAATTGACTTATATACATATGGTCTACATACTCCTAGACTCAAGCTCATAATTTTGGAAGTTCTATGTTAGGATTAAACTCTAATTTTGCACTATATTACAAGTGTGAATTTGTCCCTTCACTTAGGCTTGATTTTCTGAGTGTTTTGCTTTTACTTCTCTTTTTCTTTCTTCTTCCTTCATGTGCCTTCATGTCTTTATTTACAATTAGTGAGTGAAGCCTCAACAACTCCCCCTCAATCACTAATTAGCATCCTGTGTCTTCTTCATACATTCTTCTTCTCTTTTATTCCTGCCATTTCTTTAAATCTACTTGTTTTCACTCCATCCAAGCTCTTTGTTATAATATATGCAATCTGATCTTTTGTAGAAGTGTATACCACTTCAAGCTCCTTCTCCATTACCTTTTCTCTCAGGAAATGATATTGAATCTCAATGTGCTTTGTTCTTGCATGAAATACAGGATTTGCTGCAAGATATAATGAACTCATATTATCTCCATGTATGATAGGTATACCTTGATCTATGTCCAAGCTTTTGAACAAGGTCTGCATCCATATCACTTCTTTAGCTGCTTCCACAAGTCCTTTGTACTCAACCTCAGTTGATGAAAAAGCCATTGTATGTTGCTTCTTTGAACACCAACTCACAAGTTTATCTCCTATGTATATCATATACCCATGTCTTGACCTTCTATCATCTTGACTTCCTGCCCAATTTGAGTCACTATATGCTCTCAACTTTATATCTATTGTAAAAGGATAATATAATCCTTCTTTCAAAGTTCATTTGATGTATCTAAGAACTCTTTGACCTGCAATCCAATGTGAGTCCTTTGGACAATGCATGAACTGAGAAAGAACTCCTACTGCATAACTAAGATCAAGTCTTGTTAGTGTAGCATAAATCAAGCTTCCCACTAAAGATTGATAATTCCTCATATCCTTAAACTCTACACCATCATATTTGCTAAGTTTATGATTGACCTCAAGTGGTGTTGAGGCCTCTCTGCAATTCTCCATGCTAAACTTCTTTAGAAGATTTAGAAGACACAATTCTTGTGATACATATATTGTTGGAAATGAGGTAGGCCCATAGCTCATATCATAGGTCCAAGGTTCCATAGGTCCAGTATATACAACATAGAATCTAGCAATCTTCCAATATTGACAAAACAAGAACATATTACACTTGATCATACAAATGATGAGTTGAAGATAGAGAAATATTTGACAACATGTGTAAAGTGTTACGTAAGCCAAAGCTTACTATATATACCAATGTTCAATGTACAATCTGGGAGCAAAACTCTCAATCACTCTATGTGAGCAAAAATAGATGGATGAGTGAATGTACAAATGTAACAAGAAACATATTCAGATGTATGGACATGAATCTGAATATACATGAGATGCATGACCTAATAGGCTGTAGAAGAGTGTATATGAGTGACAGAAAGAGGAAGGATCATTCTAAAACTGATAATCAGCAAACCCTCATCTAAACTTAGGCTATGGAAGACCCTAAGTCAGATACGTGTGTGAAAAGATCACATACTTAAAAAATAGCAAAGAATGCTAACAAGTTTGCTATCGAAAATCCTCAAACTCATATGACCATACCTGCTTTAACACCTCATCCAAATATGCATAAAGCATAACCATACTGATTCTCTTGTACCTATGCCGAATAGGACCCCTCCTGATATGGATGTTACTGCCTCCATAAACTTCAAGTAGTACATGTGTGCATAAAGAGAATATGTACCTGAATTCTTAACATAAGATGCAAATCTTATGTTAACATCCATCCAATGTCTTTGAAGTAACCCGAAATCTTCATTGTAGAAGACAATCTTCAAATACTCCATGTAGATGGCCGATCCTCACCATCAAGCTACTAATGACCAAGTCATCTCCATGAGCAAGAGTGTGAGCACACTCTTCTCCTCCAAGAAGAACTTCATAGCCGCTCCTCAACATGCTCTAAGTTAGCACCATGGCTGCCCCATGTGCTAGAAGAAACACCACCTCTATTGAGGTCCAAGCACCAAGGCTTGTGTTGAACACTAGGTGAAGGATGTCTAACAATGAGCTACAACTCTTCTTATATAGTCTTTGGTTGTCATTGAAAAGCACCACTAAAAGCTTCATAGCAAACAAGCACTTTAATCATAGCCGATCACATGCGTTTTGTCATCTCTAAAGCTCATATTTGCGAATTTGTCCGTCACTGTCCGTGTGGGTTTTTCTAATAAAACAAAAGCATAAAAAAGTTTGTCCGCGAATGCTACCGCTCTGAGGATTTGAACTCTGGTCGATCACATGCGACAGTAACGATCTAGCCACATGCCCACGCTGTTGTGTTGTACCAACTACTAAACCAGTAGCTACATATGTTCTAGTTACTGAGCAAGATGGACCAATAACCATGCACAATGTACCATATGGCATTGTTTCCAACATATATGCCATGATCTGCATAAGTGATTTCCATTCCAAGAAAATATGACAATTTTCCTAGATCACTTATCTTGAATTCGTTCTCAAGTAATCTCTTCACCTCCTTGATTCCTTCATTTGAAGTACCTGTGATTATAATATCATCTACATAAATACAAATGTAGATCATACCTTCATCTGCTCTCTTGATAAGTAAACTTTCATCTGCCTTTGAACTTTGATATCCAAGATCATTAAGATACTTCACAAGTCTATAATTCCAAGCTCATGGAGCTTGCTTCAATCCATAAAGTGCTCTTCTCAATCTGAAAACATAATTTGGATACTTGTAATCTGCAAACCCTTGAGGTTGCTCCATGTAGACTTCATCTGATATATATCCATTTAAAAATGCATTCTTTATATCCAATTGACTCAATGTCCATCCTTTTGATGCTGCAATAGCAATGATTGTCCTCATGGTTGACATCTTTGCTACAGGACTGAATGTCTCATCATAATCTATGCCATGAGTTTGAGAATAGCCTTTAACCACCAATCTAGGTTTGTATCTGGATATTCTTCCATCTACATGCTTCTTTATTTTGTAAACCCATTTATTTTCAATTACTTTCTTACCATTAGGTTTTGGAACAAGTTCCCAAGTCTTGTTCTCTTCAAGTGCATTAAAATCTTCCTTCATTGCTTCTTCCCATTGTTTCTTACCTTTTGCTTCATCATAGCTTTGAGGTTCTTCATCTTCCTTAACCATATAAGCATAGTTTTTCTGAGTCAAATAAGAAGTATCATAGGAATACCTTGTTGGTTGCTTCCTCAATCTGGTTGATCTTCTTGGTTCACACTCTTCATGTGTATTTGGATATACTTCTTCATCAAATCTAGGTACATCTTCATTTCTTCTATATGATCCAATCCTGGATGTGCTTGCTTGCATATGATCTTCATCTCCAGCTACCTGCATGTGTGATTTACCTCTTTCACTTCTTGTTACCTCTTCTTCAAATGTTTCAAGATTACACTCTTTATCTGCATACCAACTCTTTTGTTCATCAAATGTTACATCTCTAGAAACAATAAATTGTTTGGGTAGAGGACTCCATAGCCTATAACCCATCTGCTTTTCATCATATCCAATAAACACATATTTTTCAGCCTTTGGTTCAAGCTTATGTCTGAGTTGTGATGGTACATAAGCATAGGAAATTGATCGAAACACCTTACAATGATCAAGTGTTGGTTTCCTACCCCACCAAGCTTCAAAAGGATTCATTCCATTTAGAGCTGCACATGGTAATCTATTCACAAGATATGTATATGTATTTATAGCCTCTGCCCAAAGATAATTAGGGCAATTCTTTTCCTTTAACATTGCTCTCGCAAACTCAACCAAACCTGCCACCCCATTTTGTTGAGGTGTATACCTGCAAGTTATTTATCTCTTGATACCTGCATTCCAAAGATAATCATTGAATTCTTGAGAAAAGTATTCTCCCCCTCCATCAGACCTTAGCCTCTTGAGCTTTTGACCTGTAACTCTCTCTGCATATGCATGAAAATGTTTGAAAACTCCAAACACTTCTGATCTTTCCTTCAAAACATAAATGGTTATCCATCTTGTAACATCATCAATAAAAAGAAAATAATACCTAGAACCATTGATTGATCCTTCTTTTGTTGGTCCCCATACATCTGTATGTATGAGCTCTAGCAAACCATCATGTTTGAAACCTTTTCTCTGAAATGATAACCTGTGTGCCTTTCCCATCTGACAAGCTTTACATTTGTAGATCATATGTTGGCTCTTTACATTTGGTAGCCCTATTACAAATTGATTTTCCACCATGGTTTTAATTCCTTTTTCATTGAAGTGTCCTAACCTCTTATGCCAGAGGTCTAACTCTATAAGTACTTCATCACCGTATGTGATCAGGGCTTGACCAACATTCCCTTGCACTTTAAGAGTAAAAAGTCTGCCTTCCTTCTTACCATAGACAATTTGATTGTATCCATCCTCTGGATCTTCAACAAATACTCCTTCATTTGTAAATCTGACTTGAAAACATTTCTCTACTATTTATCCCACACTAATTAGATTCTTTGGTATTGTTGGAATATATAAGACATTTGTTAACAAATCAGCTCCACTCCTGCACTTCACTTTTCCAACTGAATGCACATTATGTTTTGTATTATCACCTGTTTGTATTGTGTGACTTGAAATACCTTCTTCTAATTCTGATAACAATTTTATATTACTTGACAAGTGATTTAAACAACTAGATTCAATATAGAATACCTTGAGATCCTCCTTCTTTGATGCACTTATTGAATTCATCATCAATTCTGTATGGTTGTCATTTTGTGTATCATTTGCATAGTTGTAATAGGTAGTGTTATAAGACTGATTCGGATTCCAATTTCTTCCACCACCTCTACCAAGACTTCCTCTTGAATTTTGTCTTCCTCTTTGAAATCGATTTTGAAATCTTCCACCTCTTCCTCTACCATTATTACTTTGATTCTAATTTGATCCTTATTGGTTATGCCAACAATCATAAGCTAGATGATTGCTCAATCCACAAATCCAACATGTCTTTTTGTTATTGTTATGATTACCTTTACCTCTTACATTTCCTCAACCTTTACCTCTGACAATACCTCTTCCTCTTGCATAATTTGCTTGAGTAGTTAGCTCTTCTTCATCCTTTGCTTTACCTTTCTCTTTTCTTCTTATTCTTTGCATACATAGCAGAACTATGTCCTTTATCTCCATCTGACTTCAAATCTTCTCAAATGTAAGCATTAGTCCAAGCAATCAATTTAATTATGATACATAATGATTTAATGAAAGTTCAGTTGAGAGTACAAAAGGTTTCCACCTTTTATCTCCTCTCAATCCTACAAGCAATTGTGCTATCAATATATGATCTTTAATATCCTCATCAATAGATCCAAGGCTATCTGCCAAGTCCTTCATCTTAGTGACATAATCAATAATGCTCTGACTTTGCTTCTTCTTAAATGTGGTAAAATCTGACCATAAGCTAGCCTTTCTAGCTTTAGTAGTATTTTGAAAGCGATCTTCCAAAGCATTCCATATGTCTTCAGCTATTTCTAAACCTCTGATATGTGGTAACAAATGATCTGTGATAGTGTTGTATATATAAGCCCTTGCACTTGCATCTCTTTTTTGCCATAACTTCAAAGCTTCTAGTTCTTCTTTCCTTGGTTGACTATAATCTTCAAATGTAGGCTTTTCTTCTTCACCTATCACATATACCGTTAGATCCTTACTCATAAGTAAGGCTTCCATTCTCATTACCCAAGGAGGATAATTATCTCTGTCCAATTTGTCAATAGATACATGATCTATCATAGTCTTGTTGCTTCTATTGCAACTTGTGAGTATAAGGTTAAAGTATGTTACCTTTTGTAGATCTTTAACCTTGACAATAACTTCAAAGTGCTCCTCTGATGTCTTTTGTTGTTGAACACCTCAGCTTTCCCCTTTCCAATGAAGAACTCTTCAATTCCTCTTGTATCTGTACCTCCTTTCACTCTTGGGGACCTTTCTAATCTGATACCACTTGTTGGTGTATAAAACACCACAAGAACTAAGCTAAAGTGATATTAGAATTCCTCCATAACCATCATTAGCTTAGAAACACTCTAAAGTTGAAACCTTTATCACTAAACTTAGTGAAATCCAAAAATTCACTTTCTAGAAAACTACACCTCTTCTTTTAGCTTCAAATATGATATGTATTAGCTTGATTCTTATAAATTCTTTTGATCATTTGCTAATAGAAGTTCTTGCTAATGTTAAGCAATAGGTTCCAAGCAAAGATTTCAAGTAATAACTTCATAATCTTTTGAATTCACTTCAACATTTGAACTATGTCTGAACTCTGAAAGATGACTTCATCGATTTAATATACCTTCAATGTTAGACTCATTTCTCTACGTACATGTCCTGTTTTGCAAAGATCTTTTGGTCGATTGTAGTTGAAGCTAGTAGATTCAAAATGAGCTATCAGTCATGAAAAACTTTACATTGTACTGGGAGATCTTTCTTTTAGAAAATTAGGGAAAAGTGCACTAGAAAACTCATAATTGTCAACTAACTTTCACACTGATATGAAATCACTTAGAATTCTCTACACAAGAGGAATTAGATCAAATCCTTCTACCCAAACATGTATTATCTATTAGAAAAGATGTCTACAAAATGGCTTGGCTTCATTCTACTTATAGCCATGGAAAACTCTCCTACTATGAGTATTTCTTCCTCAACATCTCTCTTAGAAAAAACCCGACTTTTTCTCTTGTCTCTCAAGACTTACAAATCAAGTTCTTCTATATGTTTTTCAACTCAAATTGACTTATATACATATGGTCTACATACTCATAGACTCAAACTCATAATTTTAGAAGTTCTATGTCAGGATTAAACTCTAATTTTGGTTTAAAGCAAGCACCACGTGCTTGGTTTGAAAAGATACATGCCTATCTGATTGCACATGGTTTTGAGAACAGTCCAACTGAAAGCACCTTATATGTCAAGTGTGCTAATGATGTACTTCTGATCATTGTGGTGTATGTTGATGACATGCTGCTCATTGGTCCTCATGAGAAGCATATTCCTGATTTCAAGGTTGATTTACATGCCTCATTTGAGATGTCTAATTTGGGGCGTTTGCATCACTATTTGGGCATTCAATTTATGCACGTTGATGGTGGAATGGCTTTGTGTCAAAGGAAATATATTGACACATTATTGTAGCAGTTTGGCCTTGAAGACTGTAAAACTATTGCTACTCCTATGGAGACAGGTTTACGACTGAGTCTTCATGATGCTGGAGATGCATTTGATGTTGTTCTCTATTAGCAGGCTATTGGATGCTTGATTTACTTATGCATTACTCGACTAGATATTCAGTTTTCTATCTCAAAGATGAGCAATTTTATGCATTGCCTAGGAGTCGAGCATTGGCAGGCAGTTAAGCACATCTTTCGCTACTTGAGTGGTACTCGGATACTTGGGTTGTTTTATCCCAAGGGGGGATCACTACCGCCAGATTTGCATGCTATTTCTGACTCTGATTGGGCTAGTTGCTATGACACTCATGTGTCCACTAGTGGCTTTTGCTTCATGCTTGGTAGCTCATGTATATCTTGGTCGAGCAAGAAGCAGCCTACTGTGGCCACTTCCAGTTGTGAGGCTGAGTATAGGGCAGCTTTTGCAGTGACTGTTGAGTGTGTGTGGCTCAAATGTCTTATGGCTGATTTGGGTGTTGGTCAGTCTTTTGCCACCACCATCTTCATTGACAGTCAGAGCGCATTGGCAGTTGCGAGGAACCCTGTGTTCCATGCTCGCACTAAGCACATTGAGGTGCATTATCATTATGTCAGGGAGGGGTTCTTTGTTGGAGAGATCAGCTTGGCATATGTGCCCATGCGGAAGAACATTGCATACCTTTTCATGAAGGCTCTGCCTAGGGAGAATGTTGAAGATTTCCGCAAAACTTTGGGCTTACTTCCTTTTGTGGAGTGATTTCCACACAGCTTGGCACTTCCTTATACATGAGTGCCAGCTCCTTGTTCAGTGCATCACTCCCAGGGGGGATTTGTTGATATATTTAGGTAGTGATGTGTGTGAACACTCTAGGACCATTGGGACACTTTTTTTCCCTCTTTAGGAGGTTTTTTTCGCCCGGCTTGTATATACACCTATTGCCCTAATGGGCTACTTATCTTTGTACATTCTAGTGGTAATACATTTTGTATTGTGTGTTGTGCTCCAAGCTTCTTCTTCTTCTTGTACTATTTGCGTGCTTCCATAGACATCTAACTCCAACAACAAACTACTACCATGACTATTGGAAGGTGATAACTTGCTTGCTTGCTTCCTCGAAATGTTCTCTTGTGGTTTTATGTGTTCACTTGTATTTGGTGGAAAAGTAGATAGAGGCATCATATGTTTGAGGTGTGTGACTTCCCTAGTTAGGGATTGTGTCCACTTCCCCAACCTCTCTAAGGAAATCCTCGTGCTTATTCTAGAATCAAAGAACGGACCCGCATTTGAGTGCAGTGATCCCATGATTGATGACTGAACCCACCATCTCTGTTTGGAGCCACTTATAGGGAAATCTACGTGCTTGTCGATGCCTTTGTTGTCTATTTAAGTTGCAGTTCTAACCTTCTTATGACACATTAAACATGGTTTATGACATGGCACAACTATAAGAAGATGTGAAAAACTATAAGGTTATTTTTGGCAATCGGCTCTTGGAGCTATTTTTCCTTGGATTGTAGGGATATGATCTTCATTTTCAAAATATGTTGATTTTGTGATTGCCCCTTATGAGATTGTGTCCAAAATCTAACATACATGCTAAAGATGATAGACACGCCACTGAAGGTAAGATCTTCAAGAGGATTAATCTCTAGAGGAGCAAAGTCTTCTAGGACTTGATGCTTCTCTCAAGTTGGAAACTAAAGTTATAGGGAATACATGTTTACTATTTGCCTCTTTTCAATGAATACAGTTCACCTACTTTGCATGTGTATAATTTTTAGGTTTTGGATCTCCACATTGAAGGTCTTCCAAAGAACTAGTCCATGAGATGGATGCAAAATTGACAATCAAATGCACTTCATGATGCTCTTCATGTTGTTTGGCTGACTACCTCTTAGGAGGATTGTGTCGCTCAGCACTTAAAAATTCTTCACCATCTTGAAGGCTTAAGAAGTTTCAAAGCTTGGAAGATTTGAAAACTCAACATGGACTTATTCAGCTATGTATGATTCTCTTGTCTTAGCTTTATTGAGGATGAAAAATTCTAGGGGAAGGAGAGTGTTGGGTTGTAGGGTGTACATGTATCTTCTCTTGTGCATGGGAGCCCTCTCTTGCTCATAGAAATGCCCCTTTATGCATATTTAGAGGGTTTCACATGAGAACACCCTCTTACTACCATTTTTGATAATTCTCCAAAACTAAGGCTTGGAAGCTTGTAAATAAAACCTCTTTGTTCATTTGAAGAAAACAAGAGAAAACCCATGTAGGAAAAATGTTGGAGCAAGACAATCAACAATTGGTGATTATATGAATCTTAGGAGTAAAAGACATGAAGGAAAGATTGAAGTCTAAGAGCATGGAATGAAGTGGAGATTCAAGAAGAAAAGTTCTATAAACACATGTACATTAGTTTTGTAAATACTTCAAAATACTGGACGTAATGATGAATCAATACTCATATATATATATATATATATATATATATATATATATATATATATATATATATATATATATATATATATATATATGGTTGTATGATGAGAGAGCTGAAGTATAGATGAGATAGAAAGGAATAGATCATGAGTATTGTGTGTATCATCCATCAGATGTATGATGAGTTGAATAGAAAGAATTTTTAGAGAATTGCGCGTCAATCTTTTCTCCATTTCTCCTTCTGTGTTTGATTATATCAGAATTCCTTTTGTAGATATCTAATCGCATAGTTAATGCATCTATGGTTAAGATCTGAGAGCCTAATTGCAAACAGGCTGAGAGAATTATGTGTAGGAACATTTATATGTGAAGAAGTGTTGAGTGTCTTCTGAAACATGCACAATCTCGATGGTCAAAGAATTGATCAGTTATCAGTGCAGAGTGTAAAGTTTTGCACAAATGAGGAGTCAAAATCTAAGTCGAAAGGTAATCCATATATGGCTAAAAGCATTTTCTTAAACGGGTTCTAATTTGGGAGAACCATGTGTTAGAAGTTGCAAGTGTCAAAGTCGACTCTACAAGAGGACAGTTTCAGACATAGGTAGACCGTTTGGATCATTTCTCAAGATTTACTAAATCTTTTGAGATATTTCAACTTGGAGGAGGTGCAAAACCTTTAGGCAACACCTTGTACATTTCATCAGAAACGTTTCACATTTGATTAGTCAATGAGTGAGTTATGTGTAGCAGATTTTTCTGCGTATTGACTTTCTTCACAGTTAGCTAAAGTCTTGATAGTTTGACACTTGTCTTCAAAAATTGGTTGAAGTTTTGAGTTATTCTTGATATAGAGGTGCTCTAACATCAAGAATAGCTTGTTTTTTGGAGATTAACACTCTCCATTAGTGGTATCAGAGCAAGATTGTTCCAACTAGGGAGGAGCTTGCACATTTAAAGATTTGGACGAAGAAGGATGCTCAAGCAAGGAGCATAATTTACATGGCAGTGAATGATTATTTGCTTCCTCATATCAGAGGACTTGAAAGTGCAAGTGACATATGGAGTGCTTTGGAAGAACATTTTCAAAATACAATCAAATCAAGGAAAGCATCATTATGGGCAGAGTTTACTACATTCAAGAAGAAGACTTCACAATAAATATCTGATTATGTGACAAAGATGAAAGACATTGCTGATTCTTTAGGTGCAATTGATGAAGATATTGAAGAAGATAAATTGGTAAGACAAATTCTCACAGGTCTAAGAGGAGATGAGAAGTGGAAACCCTTTATATTATCTATAGAACTTTCATTAGATCATTTCACTCTTGATTTGAATCAATTGTTAGGACATATGCTAACTTTTGAGAATGATATCAAAGGAGATATTGATAAGAGTGTAGGTCATGCAATGAATTCTAAAGACAAGAAGAAAGCTATCAAAGGAAAGCAACAATCAGTTGAAGATGAAGGTACTCCAAGTCAAGAAAACTTCCTGAGAGAAAGAGGAAGTGGCAGAAGTAGAGGAAGAGGCAGAAATAACAAAGATAATATCAGAGCTTGTTGGATATGTGGTAAGACCAATAATCTATTTCATGAATGTTGGCATAATAATCAGAGCAATGGTAATTTTAATAAAAAATTTAATCAAAGAGGAAGAGGTGGCAGACATCAGAGAGGAATTTCAGAGGTAGAGGTGGTAGGAATTTTGTTGGAAGAAGTGGAGGAAGAAACTTCCAAAATCAATCCTATAATAACACCTACTACAATTATGCATCAGATAAAAAGGACGATTCAACTCTTATTATGAATGCAACATGTGAAATTTCACATGAAGACTTGAGAGAATTCTATATTGACTTAGGATGTAGCAATCATCTGAGTGGAAACGTTGCTTTGATGAATGATCTGTATTATAATGCAAGTAATCATAGAGTTCAAATAGGGGATAATACAAAGCACAAAGTGAAGTCAATTGGTTCAGTTAAGGCCAAAGATGGAAGTACTCTCTTGAGTAAGGTTTTGTATGTTCGTACAATTCCAAAGAATTTGATTAGTGTAGAAGAGATTGTGGAAAACGGGTTTGAGGTAAGGTTCACTAATGATGGAGTTTATGTTGAAGACACTAGCCAAGGGTATAAGCAAATTGTTACAGGAAAGAAGGAAGGAAGGCTCTTCACATTAAGGATACAAGGTAATGTTGGACATGGTATGTTTACATATGGAGAGCAAAAGGTGTCTGAATTGGATCTTTGGCATAAAAGACTTAGACACTTCAATGAAAGAGGTATCAAAGATATGATTAACAATGGTTCAGTACTTGGATTACCTAATGTTGCAAGTCAACACATGATATTCAGATGTGAAGCATGTCAGTTAGGTAAGGCTCATAAGAAATCATATGATAAGCATGGTTTTATGCATTCAGAAAGACTTGAATTGGTACATATAGATGTGTGGGGTCCTTCAAAGGACTTTAGTATAAATGGTTCAAGATATTATGTCATATATGTTGATGATGCTACTAGGTGGATCACTATTTATGTGATCAAAGACAAGTCAAAAGTATTTAATACATTCAAACGCTATCATGCATATGAAGAAAGAATTACAGGACAAAAATTGAAGAGGTTAAGATCAAATGGAGGGGGAGAGTAATTTTTCAAATGAATTCAGTGATTATTTGTGGAATGCAGGTATAAAGCGAGAGGTTACTTGTAGGTACTCTCCTCAACAAAATGGTGTAGCAGAGAGGAGAAATAGAACTCTTCTTGAATTTGCAAGATCAATGATGAAGGAGAAAAATTGTCCCAATTATTTTTGGGCTGAGGCTATAAATACAACTACATACTTGGTCAATAGACTATCATGTAAAGCTTTGCAGGGTATGACACCATATGAAACTTTGTGGGGTAAGAGACCTACCTTGGATCATTGCAAATTATTTGGATGCTTGGTTTATGCATTTGTGCCATCTCATTTGAGACATAAATTAGAACCTAAAGCAAAAAAGTATGTGTTCATTGGCTATGATGATAAGCAGATGGGTTATAGGTTGTGGAGTCCATCCACAAAGCAATTCCTTGTGTCAAAGGATGTTACATTTGATGAGCAAGGTACTTGGTTTGCAGGTACACTTAATATTCATGTAGGTGATGAAGAAACCTTGGTTAAGAAGAAAGGTAAATCAAAGGTTCAAATATGTGATGAAGAAGAGAGTAATGAAGGACAAGTTGAAGCAGAAGAAAGACCAAGGTTTGATCCAGAATATGATGAACCAGAAACTTCGAGAAGTGGAGAACTCAGAAGGTCATCAAGGCACAAATGGCAAACTACAAGGTATAGCTATGATACTTCATTCTTGACTACTAAAGATTATGCTTATATGATAAAAGCAGATGAAGATCCATCCACATATGATGAAGCGAAAGGAAAGGAGAATTGGGAAAAGGCTATGCAGGAAGAATATGATGCATTAATGGAGAATGAGACATGGGATTTGGTTCCTAAACCAAATAGTTAGAAGATCATTGGATGTAAATGGGTCTACAAAACAAAAAGGTTGCAGATGGAAGTGTATCCAGGTACAGAGCTAGGCTTGTTGTAAAAGGATATGCACAGACATATGGTGTGGACTATGATGAAACTTATAGTCTTGTTCCAAAGATGACAACCATAAGGACTCTCATAGCCATTGCTGCTTGCAAAGGTTGGAAATTATCTCAATGAGATGTGAAGAATGCAGTTTTGAATGGTTATATTTTAGATGAAGTTTTCATGGAACAACCACATGGTTTTAAAGATCAAGTGTATCCATATCATTTGTGAGCTCAAGAGAGCTTTGTATGATTTGAAACAGGCCCCAAGGGCATGTAATTATAGGCTTGTAAAGTTCTTGAAGGAACTTGGGTTTCAAGTATCAAAGGCAGATAGTAGCTTGCTAGTCAAAGCAAGTGAGGATGTATTTATCTATGTTTGTATTTATGTTGTTGACATAATACTTACAGGAACAGATGACAAAGGTATACAAATGATTAAGAAGAAGATGGAAAAAGAATTCAAGATCAGTGACTTGGGAAATCTATCATATTTCTTGGGAATGGAGATTTCATATACTCAACATGGAGTATATGTAACTCAAGAAAGGTATTTGAAAAATTTGCTAACCAAATTTAAAATGGAAGATTGCAGGATAGCACCAACTCCAATGGAGGTGAATCATAGATTGAGTAGATATGGAGGAGAAGAATTCAAAGACATGAAGCTTTATCAGAGTTTGGCGGGTAGCTTGATTTATGCTACATTAACAAGGCCTGATTTAGCATATGCAATTGGAGTTTTATCTCAATTCATGCATTGTCCTAGAAAGGAATATTGGAATCGAAGGACAAAGAGTACTTAGGTACATCAAAGGCACACTTAAAGAAGGTTTGTACTATGGGTTTACTTCAGATACAAGAATCAAGATATTTAGTGATGCAGATTGGGCATGTAACTCTGATGATAGAAGATCAACACATGGATATTTTTGTTATGTGGGAGATAACTTAATTTCATGGTGCTCTAAGAAGCAACATATAGTTGCTTTATCATCTACAAAAGCAGAATACAAAGGCATGATAGAAGCTACAAAGGAAGTCATATGGCTAAAAACTCTTATGAAGAGTTTTGATATCATCCAGAGTACTCCTATCATTTGTGGAGACAATATGAGTTGTTTATATTTGGCAGCTAATCTTGTGTTTCATGCTAGGACTAAACACACTGAGATTCAATATCATTTTTTGAGAGAGAAGGTTGTTGATAAAGAAATAGAAGTCATACATACTCCTACAAAAGATCAACTTTCAGATATGATGACAAAGAGCTTGGATGTACCAAAGTTGTAAAGGTTTAAAGATATGGTACGAATAAAGAAAATGCAGGTAATCACAATTGATGATTGCGGGGGAGCTGTTGGAGCAAGACAATCAACAATTGGTGATTATATGAAGCTTAGGAGTAAAAGACATGAAGGAAAGATTGAAGTCTAAGAGCATGGAATGAAGTGGAGATTCAGGAAGAAAAGTTCTATAAACACATGCACATTAGTTTTGTAAATACTTCAAAATACTTGAATTAATGACAAATCAATAGTCATATATATATATATATATATATATATATATATATATATATATATATATATATATATATATATATATATGTATATATATATATATATATATATATATATATATATATATATATATATATATATATATATATATATATATATATGTATATATATATATATATATATATATATATATATATATATATATATATATATATAGTCCTATGATGAGAGAGATGAAGTATAGATGAGGTAGAAAGGAATAGACCATGAGTATTGTGTGTATCATCCATCAGATGTATGATGAGTTGAATAGAAAGAATTTTCGGAGAATTGCACGTCGATCTTTTCTCCATTTCTCCTTCTGTGTTTGATTATATCTGAATTCCTTTTGTAGATATGTAATCCCATAGTTAACACATCTATGATTAAGATTTGAGAGCCTAATTGCAAAGAGGCTGAGAGAATTATGTGTAGGAACATTTATATGGGAAGAAGTGTTGAGTGTCTTTTGAAACAGGTGCAATCTCGATGGTCAAAGAATTGATCAGTTCTCAGTGCATAGTGTAAAGTTTTGCACAAATGAGGAGTCAAAATCTAAGCTGGAAGGTAAGCCATCTATGGCTAAGATCATTTTCTTAAATGGGTTTTAGCTTGGGAGAACCATGTGTTAGAAGTTGTAGGTGTCAGAGTCGGCTATACAAGAGGATAGTTTCAGACATAGGTAGACTGTTTGGATCATTTGTCAAGATTTACTAAATCTTTTGAGATGTTTTAACTTGGAGAACGTGCGCATCCTTTAGAAAAAACCTTGTACAAAGTTTCATCAGAAAGGTTTCACATTTGATTAGTCAATGAGTGAGTTATGTGCAGTAGACTTTTTTGTGTAGTGACTTTCTTCACAGTTAGCTAAAGTCTTGATAATTTGACACTTGTCTTCCAAAATCGGTTGAAGTTTTGAGTTTTTCTTGATATAGAGGTGCTCTAACATCACGAACAACTTGTCTTTTGGAGATTAACGCTCTCCATCAAAAAAACCCACACATGTATTTTTGAGGAAATGGTTGTTGGAGAGAATATTTGGGAAGATCTCCTTAGGATATGTTGGTTAGAAATATGTTCCCTTTTTTACCAGTCTTTGGATCACATGGGGAAAGAGCTTAGCGTATAGATAGAGAAGCTCATTTTTTGGAAAAGGGAGCTTTTGGTTCATGTGATCTCCATGTACATATATTTTAGAAATGAATAGAAGAACTCTTTTACTCTTAGACTATGTGCACTTGTGTGTATCTTGTCTTTGAGTGTGAGACTCTTTACACTCTCATTTCCTTCCACATTGGTTTCCTTCTCTTTTTGTTTATCATATGATCTCAAGTTGTGAACTTGATCTTTTTTTTCGTTTTCGTTCTTTGTCTTATCTTTTAGTTGCTTTTGTCTTCGAACCATATTAGCACTTGATACGTCTAAATTTGATTGTTCTTTACCAAAACAAGGATTAACATTCTTTTCCTCTTGGGCTTTAGCTTGTGCCCTAGTAATCACTTGAACAAGTATGGATTGATCATTATCACTACCCAAGGGTATGCGTAACCACATTCAGAGATGTTACTTTGATCATTGTAGTATTTTTGTGATAATCCTTAATTACATGGTCCACACCATAGTCCAT
This sequence comes from Ceratopteris richardii, assembly GCA_020310875.1. Taxonomy (NCBI): domain Eukaryota; kingdom Viridiplantae; phylum Streptophyta; class Polypodiopsida; order Polypodiales; family Pteridaceae; genus Ceratopteris; species Ceratopteris richardii. The sequence goes on along the minus strand of CM035416.1, from coordinate 48,531,689 downwards.
GCAAAACCCAAATCTAGGTTTGATTGCCTAGTTTGCATGTCTACTTGGACAATAGGATAGTTGCAAATGATGTAATATCCATTGCATTTGGAACATGTTCCCTTAGGAATTGGTAGTCTCTATGGAGGACCTATTTGATTTGTAGTTTGTGGTGCCATATTGGCATACCAAAATCCCATGGTTTCTAGCACATTGTACTCATATGAGCTTTGACCTTGATCATGCTAAGGTTTTTTTCCCACATTTTAATATGCTTATTCCTCATTAAAATTTACATAACCATATTCATATGTAATATCAATTTCTCCTTGGCTCAGTTGTTGGTGTAACTAGCACTATAGCAACTTCTTTAATAGGGAAGTTTTCAACTTTAGTGTCTTGTGCTTCACTTGTTATTCACAACACTCTTATGCACTTGAAATCTTAAAATACTTCAATTACCATAACATTTTCATTTAGCACCTTCTCTATAGAAGTCGATATCTAGGGTGATTGATGAATGCAAACAACCTAGAACCTTTGGGAACTCTATCAGCTCATATATGTATAATATACTTTTTTACTACCACTTTGAAGTCATCCATAAGCAGTAAGAAACATCTCATTATCTTGCTAGTATCACATGACTTATTGACTAGGTAGAGTAAGCTCGGTCGTCAATAAAATTCTTGAAGTCATTGTCCAATAGATAATGTCATAGTCTTTTCACAACATAGACCATACCTAAGCCTTTGTGCTTAGTGGTAGTGTAGCTGCATTAGGAGAGATAAGTTATCAACTTGCATAGCCAATAGGGAAATACCGATTCCCCTTCATAAAGTGGTTGGTCCAGGATGCATCCAATTGCAAAATTATATTCATCTACTTGGATGTTGAGGGGTTTGTTCCAATTGTTGCTTTAGGAATTGATTGTTGTTCTAGCACAACGGTAAGCACCATGTTAAGAAGCTCCACCTCCTTAATTTCAATCTGCAGAAGAGATAGGAGTGATATGAAGATCGTGAATGCAAGATGTAGTGAGAGTGAAGGTGAGAAGCATAGGGATGCACACACACATACACACACACACACAAGAAAGAGACAAGCAAGACACAATGGAAGGTTGAAAATAAACTATATTTCTCAAGAATACTCTTAGAAACTCAAGCTCACACTAATTCATACAGTCTACACTAGCTAACCTCAAAAATGAGCTCTCTAGCTCTATTTATAGTTTTTTGACTAGCTTTGACCGATTTCACATCTCGTGTTTGACATAGTTAAAAAATAGGTTCTAGACACTATTTGAGGGTCTAAATGAGATCTAAAAATAGACAAAATTGATATGCTTGTTCTACCTAAGCTCCTCAAGCTTGAGGACTCCTCGGCTTGCACAAAAGGGAGCATATAATTACAAAAGTGTGTGTGTCTATGATACATATGGTACAAGAGTGATAAAAATCACTGTTTGGGGTTTTGAGAAAGTAATATAAAACATGTTTCTTTGGAAAAAATAAACCGCCTGGCTCCCCACGACTCTTTGTAGTCTGCCTTCACATGCTTCCTCTTCGTCTGTGCCTTTGACTACTGCCAACACCCCCTTCCCTCTCGCATCTGTCGTCCCCAATAGAACCTTGTTGTGGGGTCTATGTGATATAGTTTTGTAGGTGGTCTTGAGTGAGGGTGTGCTCTGCGATGCGAATACCTCGTGCAAGATTAGCTTCAAGTTTTTCCTAGTCTATGGGCTGAGGTTCATTGGGAGGCAGAAGTCGGTAGTGTGTGGAGTACACAAGTTGTTCATAGGCAAATAATTGAAGTAGGTGTGTGTTCTTGTTTATAAAAACCTCAGAATGGTACTCCCAAAAGCCAGTGGTAAACATCTCTTCAAATGTCATCTCATAACAAGTGGGTAAGTACTTGATTCCACAGTGCCAAGCATAACACACCCGGAGCGATGGCGTAGTGCTCATATCATATGCCAAGTCTTGGTTACCATGCTCAAATCCTAGGGTGTTGACATGTAGTGCTTTGATGCAGCAAAAGATCTTAAATACAGTCTGCATCATATCAAATATCTTGATAGTCATATGTGTTGCCACATCATCCATGCGGTGTAAGTGGGGGAGCCAGTGGCAAATGGTGGCCATCATATGGCCGATGGTAGGGGGTCCATGGGCTGGAGTAAAGTAAGGATAATTAAGCCAGTCCTGGCACTGCTTGTTATTTTGAACTTTGATCACGAATGCTTTCCAGGAGTGGCATCGTGGCATGGGTCCCTAGCATGGGTTGTACTTCAAATGTAATGGTGCCTTGACCCATGTGTGCATCATCTCTGGATATGCTTGTAGTAACTCTTGGCGCCAATTCAGCTGAAAAAGTTTTCCTTTCTGTGCTTCTGGTGGCAGGTCGTCAGGCTCAAACTGAGGCATGAGATGGTTTCTTGCTCGTCTCTTATTCAATCGCCAATCGATATTCTGCCATCAGCATGAAGTATGATTTATATTGAAGCTCATGGCTAGAGATATACCTTCGAGGGGCCAAGTGAGCGAAGTAAGGTGATTGTAAGATGCGTTCCTCAATCATAGCCATGGCATGTAATTGGGCCTCCACCCATGTGGAGTGGGTTGTGCCAAGTTCTTCTATTGACTTCAACCATGCAAGTGTAGGAAGTTCAAAAGTGTCTTGGCCTTTTGTCGTGACACGTCCGCCTGGGATGGGTTGTGGTTCATAGGCGTCTTCATATGTTTTCTCCATTGGGATAGAAACAATTTCTTCATCAGCCAGAATTTTTGATGGGGAATCTGGCCTGGGAGGCTCGGAGTGAGCAGCAATTTGTGCATGAAGAGTAAGTACCTGTGTGCATAAAGTATTGAGTTCCTCTATAATCTTTGGAGGGGTGACTTCAGGAACTGGTGGTGGTTGTTGCACAGGTGTTCACAATAGTAGCAATTTATGGTCGTTTTTTGTAGCTTCTAATATGCTTCATTCATGTTTTCATAATCCTCTACGAGTCGTGCATGATATTCTAACAACATCTACATCGATCCAGAGGGTACTGCTTTAAAACGGCTGAGACTCAAGGGTTCATCCAATCGATCCAAAGCTGCTTCGAGATTTTCTCGATTCTGTTCATGCAATTGTTGATTCTCTTCCTTAGCCTCTGCGAGGTATCATCATAACAATCCCATATTTTGAGTGAGATTAGCATTTCTAATTGTTTGCACCTATAAAAGGTTTTCAATATCGGTAATGGCTTCCTTCATCTTTTGTTCACTTTCTAGCTCGAGGGAGTGGTAGGCTTCGGTAGCTCTTGATATCGCGCATTGAAGGAAGCATTCACGATGGTTAAGGAATTCAACTCTACCTGTAACTGTATAGTGGTGTGCTACAGTGCTTGATAGCTGCTTCCAAGAGATGCAAATTCATCCCTAACTTGTTTCATACAAGAAAACATCTGTCGAGAAGCAGTGTCGATCATGGGTGACAATATTAATGGTGTAGTGAGTGAAGATGCGGTGTGTGTGGGTGTTGATGCAAGGGGACGGGTAAAGGGGGATGGGAAGGTGGATGTAGTGGTGACCGTGGAGAAGTGCGATGTGCCTAAATGGGGTGGGGAAATAGGTGAGGTGAGGGATGGTGCAGTGGGTGGTGAAATGTCCATGTCACCAGACGTTGTGTCAAGTGCAGTGATGGTGAAGAGTGGTGTGATAGTGGGTGCATGAGTGGTGTGAATATGGGATTTACAAAGGTTGATGGATGAATCACAGATTGAGTTTCTTGGATTGCTTGGTGTAGAGGGGAGGATAGAGGGAATATAGTTGGGCGGGGAGGTGAGACTGGTGAGAAGGTCATTGGAGGGGGAAATGGGAATATAGGCCTTGGAGGGATGGGAAAAGAAGGAAAGGATGGAGTGACAAATGGATTCGGTGGAATGGTGGGAGCTATAAGGGGAAAGTTAGGTGGAATGGGTGCGGGAAGAGTTTGGGGGGTTGAGGCAACAAGGGCTTCTGCTACAGTACTTGATATAAATATGGATGATCTAGGTGAGGTGGGGTGTACGGGGGAAACTGGATGGATAGGAGGTGAAAGAGGAGTAGGTGGGGTGGGGGGATGTCGACTACGGCTGTGGATGTTATAGTGGAAGAATGAGGTGGGGAGTCGACGAAAATGGTCTCGTCTTCAGGCTGGGTTTCTGTCGTGGTTTCCAGGACGAGTCGAGCTTCCTTACCATGATGCAAAGACTCTGCATCTGTGGGTACACGGATGTATTGACCTGGCTTGGATAGTAAATGGATGCACCATCGATCAAACTTTGGTAGTGGTTTCCTCTACAAATAACGTAGTGCTTCATTGGTTCTGATTGATTTAACTAATTCCTTGAAGCCTTGAATGAAAGCTTCTTCGAAACCTCTAGTAGCGAGTTCTTGCTCAAGAATTGCTTGACTTTTTGCTTTGGATAGTTGTTTGCGTCCCCAGACTGCCTGCATAGTGCGATATAATTTTTGGATTGCCAAAGTGTAGGCGGCAGCTTCGAACATGTCGTCTTCATGGGTACTTGTGTCACCTTGAGCTTTCGTTTGCTACTCTTGTTCGTCATTCTGCACATCCTCATGAGAGTTGTGGCTATCATGACTAGCTTCATCATCACCATCCTCATTGTCGGTTTCTGTTCTCTCATCTTCTGAGGTGGAGACTACTTGTTCGTGTGGTTGATCATGGGGGGTGATAGGTAACTGGGATGTTCATACTCTTGTGAGAAAAATTTCCCTTCTAAAAATTGGAATTCAGTGGAGAAAGCATCATGCATTTCAAAATCAAAAGCGGTGTGTTAGTTGGTTCTCTTTCCAATGGTGGTGGAAAGTTCTCCTGCAGTAGTGGTAGGTTCTTGAATGGTGGTTGCTTGAGAAGTCACCGCACTGGTAGTACCTTATGTGATAACAGGTCGTGAAAGTCATATACGGATGGGCTGTACAAGTGGGGGGGTTCCATTGGAGACTGTTGTGGGGAGGACTGAGGTGACGGGGACTCTGGAACTTGCAAGCATGGGATAGAACCACGCATGCACTTGCCTTCCCATCCTTTGCTAGCTTTTTTGGCCTTCTTGGTGGTTCCTTTGAATGCTTTTAATTCTTCACTGGTCATCGCATGTTCTATGGGCAAATCATATGCCAAACACATGTAGACAATTCTAGTAAGGGTGCAACAGTCGTGGATAACGTGTTTGCGTTCCCATCACTGCTGAGCTAAATACAACTGATTAATAATCCAACTAGCCAAATCAATGGTTTGGGGTCCTGTAGTTGGCCAAATACAAACCAAACCAGATGCGTTTTTGAGTAATAGTAAAACGATCTTGGGCAGGGAATGCAAAATGTGACATGCAAATGTGCAATGGCTTGGAGAGTTCCGGTGTGATTGCCGAAATATCCGCCCACTTCAAAAGATCACCATGCTTCACCGGCTCTAGAATAAGCCTTTCGCACTCTGTCGGTGTGTGAGTCCCGTGGATCTTAATCGTTGTCCGAATGAGATTTTTGAAAGATAAAATTTCTTGTAAGGAGGGTCATTTACCAAAGATGGAAGAATGAATGTTTCAAGCAAGTCCTTGCTCTGAGAGGCTTGAAGTGTAGTCACCAAGTAGTAGCATCGGTAGAAGTGAGCTTTGGGCAATGGATCACTGAAATATTTTGTAAAACCAGCTCTAGCCCAATGATATCTACCCCACTTGATATTGTCAAAACTCAGCATGGCATTAAAGATAAAGTCTGCATCCGCCAAGGGTCCTGCTAAACCTTGGAACCAATGAGAATTGCTATGAACTTTTTCCATGTGTCCCATAGGAGGATCATCTATGGGCATTGGTCTGGGGAATCCCTAAAACTCTGGAGGTTGTGAGATAGGTTAAGATTCAGCTAATAGGTTACCAAAGTTGGTGATTGGTGCATTGGGCCCAACTATGGAGGGTCCTTCTACTTGCATGATGACCTAAAGTGAGTGCTTTGGTGATCTGCTACAAAATATTAACATATTAGTATGGAAATTAATTAGGATCCCAATTAAGTGAGACCATAACCCCTTTCCATAACCGATGTGTAACCTGTGTAGCTGAGTGTTATGAGGTGGTCTATGGAATGATTGTTTTTAGAAACTAATGCAGGTCACCAGACACCTACATGCTTTAGATAATGCATACATTACTTGTGATGAAAAGTTATTATAAGTGATGGTGGGTTAGTGTAGGTGAATTCATACAAGGTTTAGCTGTGAGTGAATTATTACAAGGATGAAGGATATAGTCAGGATGGGGTTATGTTGTACCAAGGATCATGTGGCTGCTCCTAGATGCATTTTGGCATCCATTTCCTAAGAGTTGATGAGTGGGTGGTATTCTTTCACTGAGGTACAAAAGGTGATTTTGGTGGTTGGAGTGTCGATAGGTGAAGGGATTTCAAAGGGGTATATGTTACATGGCTCGAGTGGTGGGCTATAATACAATGCTTGGGTACCCAGATCTGTGTGGGCGTGGGTCGGTTGGTTAAGTACTACTTGGTGATCCAAATCTGTTGAATCTTTGTCAAGGTAGAAGAAGGTTGAGGAGATGTTGAACCTTGCCTCTAATTCCGTTGAAACTTCTCCCTGTTGTTGTCTAAATTATTGGAAACTATATGTGTGTTTTGTCCTTTTGGCACCTATATTTGTCTCGTGCTGCTTGCTTTGTGATGCTGATACTGCTGCCTTCTTTGTGTCGTCTGGCATGGTCGCCGGTTTGGGTTCCTGAGTCATGGTTGACTCCTTCGTGGTTGAGGGTGAGAGGTCTGGTTGTCACTCTTCTTTGGAAAAGAAGGGAGGTCCAAGGAGGGGACACCAGAGGCTATTGTGCCCATTCGCCACTGATGCAGTCCATCTAACCGCTGATGTAACCCACTTGGCCACTGATGGTGCCTGTTTTTCCACTGATGGAAGACCAGGGGAAGATCTCCTGACATGCTCCTGTCTGGTAACTATCCATCACCAAGCTCTCATGGGTTGACTTTGGAAGGAGCGTGCTTAGCCAATGGATTTGACCAAAGATCTTCCGGTCCTCTGTAGTAATCATTTCATAGGCGCTAGGGTTACATACCTCAAGTAGAGTGTTGTTAGGCAGGTCAAGCGGTATCACTCGCTGCTGGTCTAAGGTTGCAATCTGCAAGGAGCCTTGTCTAAGATTTAGGTCCACAGAGTGATCGTATAGCCAATCTTGGCCAAGGATTAGGGGTTCTATCAAGTCGTCATCACGGCACACTAGGAGCTTCACTGTCATGATCACTTTGTGTATGAGGATAGGAAGGTCCACCTCACCCATGCAAGGGGTTTCCATGCCTTCGAGCCCTATGAAGTATGCCTCAATTGGCTGCATTCTTTTCCTGAATCTTGATAGTGGAACCATCACTTGAATCAATTAAAGCCCTAAGCTCGTGGTGAGAGTTGCCACGTTCTATCATGACTGTAATGAATGGTCTCCTATCCACTATGCTAGGATGAGTAATTGAATTTTCTTGACATATGGCCATGGGATATCTGGGTGTTGTTTCCAGATGGTTATAGTGTTCTCTCCCTAGTCCTTGTCTTCTCAGCTTCATGCGCTTAATGCGTTCTAGCACTTCTGCATGAGCTTCCACGTGTATTCTTTTTTCTTCCTCCTTATGCTTCTTTTCCAATGTGAGTCACCTAAGCATATCCTCAGTAAGAGGTTCCTGATAAAGCTTGAATCTACAACCACTAATGTAATTAGGCATTATTTCTCCTTCTAGGGTGGCCAATTATACCACTACACTTGTCGAGAGTCTATTAATGATCATAGGTCCATAGCCTTGCTTCTCTAGTTTCCGTGCATGTTGTTTCAGTGTATACAGTAGGAATAAGTCACCTTCTTTTAAGCTTTGTCTTTCACATGTGCATCAAAATAGGCTTTCTAGTGCTTCTTTGCTATATATGTCCACTGTTGCTTTTAGTTTGGTTTCTCCTAATCATTCCAAGTCCATTATCCTTGATGATAATTCATGGTTGGTCCACTGATGTTCTTGTGCAACCTTAAGGGTGGGTATCAAAAAGTCCAAAGGAAGCACAACGTTGTGACAAAAAACCATATAAAATGGAGTTGCATTGAGTATGGTCTTGTAGGCCACTCTATATGCCCAAACAACATGGTGTAACTGTTTGTCCCAATCTGAACGTCTGTTGTTCACAAGTTTCGTCAGTATAGTTCAAAGGATCTTGTTAGTGCTTTCAGGTTGACCATTGGCTTGAAGATGATATGGTGTAGATTTCTTGTGAATCACCATAAAATCTTGTAACAAATATTCAACGACGTGGTTTAGAAAGTGAGTTCCTCGATCGCTCACTAGCTCTATAGGAAGTCCATATTTTATAAAAACATTTTCAAATAAGAATTTTGTAGTCGTGTGTGCATCATTCTTTTTTGTGGCCTTGGCCTCTACCCATTTGGTAAGATAATCTGTTGCAACTATGATGTATTCAACATGAGTACCTTTTGCTTGGGGGTTAATGGGTCCTACAAAATCTATGCCCCACTTGGAAAATGCACGTCCTCCCATCATGGGTTTCAGTGGCATTTCATCTTTGCGAGTAGGAAACTGAGTTCTTTGGCACACATCACGTCTCTTAGCATAGGTATGTGCATCCATGTGAAGAGTGGGCCACCAAAATCCTGCAAATAGTATGGATTTGATTATCAAGTCGGGGCCAAAATGACCTCTTACAATAGCTTGGTATGCAGTCTCTAATATGCTCAAATAATCGCTCTCATGAACACATTGTCTTAAGTATCCGTCTCTTCCTCATTTGTATAGATTGTCACCAATAAGTGAGTAGACTTGAGCTTCCTGCTCTAGACTTTGTTGTCTTGCTAAAGTCATTCTTTGAGGGAATGTTTTTGTCCTCAAGTATGTCACTAAAGGTTCACTCCATTATGGTGTGAGAGACATATGATATAACATGGCATGTTCTACTGGTGGACTTTCACAACAGACAAGACATTCTTTGCACAACTTATAGACATCTGCTTCCATAGGAGGCCAATACACTCCTAGTCTATGCAAAGTCTGCAATGTACAATGTTTTGAATGATGTTGCTTTAATGCACCTACATCTGCTAATTGCAACCAATTCGCGTATTCTCATTTGTCTACACAACAAGCGAGAATCTTCTAATTATCTTGTTTATATATACTTCTTGCTATTATGTGGTATCTTTGTGACCTGGTAATCTCGCCCTTTTTGATCCGTATCCTAGGATTCTTGGGTCCAAATGTGAGAATAGGGACAATCAGCTTAGCCCATTTTGCGTCACTAGGTCGAAACATGAATATCAGAGTGGAAAAATATCAGATCCTCTGTTACCAAGAGAGCAAAAGCAAAGATTAAAAAAAGTAGTACAGTGGGCCCAGGAGTACCCACCATACTGGAAGTTCAGCAATCATCACCTAATGATCAAGAGATTGCCATCAGAGTTCGAAACCAGAGATCTAGATCAGAACAAAAACAGAGTGATCCTAATCACAAAGCATCTGAGGACAATAATTCTTGTGAGTTATTGTAAGATTCAGATATTAAATTATCACTAGGGGCCTTGTTGGAACTCATTCCGGTAGCAATTATTAAAGAAATTACAGGAAATATATTTTCCATCTTTGAGTCTGGAACCTTTGATTACTATGGTAAAAGATGTTTCGGATAGAATAGTGCACTATGCAGTTCCCACAATTATGGTCTGGTGAACAAACAAAGCCATCCCCAAGGTCTTGATTTGATGGGGGATGATTCTAACACCCCAATGCAAAAATGGACGATGGCTGCCCTTCACTAGGTCCACAAGCAGTGATATATGCTCACTATTCTGAACTTTCCTCCGCACCAGTAGAAACTTAACATGAAATTTTGTAGACTTGTATTAGACTAAAAGAGCTAACCCAAACGCTTTAAACCATCCCAAATGGATATTCCTGTTGGGAGAACCACCCTCTATAAAACAGGCTACCTGTTTGCAACACTCTTTGCCTATGTGCAGAGATATACCTTCACAAAGTTGGCAATTTCTCACAACTAACTCAGTCAAATAACTTGAAACTTTGGAAAACTTTAGGGAAATTATATGAGAGATCAAATGAAGCTTAAAATCAATGAAAATGAGTATAATGAGAGAGCAAACAATGCTCTACAATCTCGTATACTCAGATTTGGAAAAGCCTAACTATAGCTCTAGATATAAAGGAGCAAAGGCATGAGAAAATGAGGTAAACAAGTAAGGGGGCTGCTTGATGGAGCTTATAACTTCAATAAACTAAGTGGGAAACTCGTGGAATGCATACAACACAAGAAACAAAGGGGGGATGATGCTTATATAGAGTTTTACTTTTCCTACAATCTAGCTAACCACCCACCAATCAGTTTAGGTGCACGTTTTAGTGGTTGATTTGATGAGATTTGAATTTGATTGAGTTTGGTGGAGCTTCTAACTTTATTCCACAACTTTGCATCCTTCTTTTGATTGGTCCACTTGCAAAACTCGTGGTTGAGCCTTTTTGCATGATTGAGACTTGATTTTCAACACTCCCCCTCAAGTCTCAATGCCTTGGTCCTTCATTCCAATGCATGCCTTGAAGTGTTGTAGCTTTACTCCATCCAATGCTTTGGTAAACATATCTGCACATTGGTCCTTTGTATTGACATGCTCCACCTTGACATCCTTTGACATGATCTTCTCTCTAATAAAGTGGTAATGCACTTCTATATGCTTCGACCTTTCATGGAACACCGGATTTTGAGCCAAGCATTTGATACTTATGTTGTCACAAAAAATAGGTACTTGCTTAACCTATAAATCAAGAGACTTCTACTAAGCCTCTATACTCAACTTCAGTCGATGAGAGAGCCACTGTTGGTTGTTTCTTTGACATCCATGAGATGATCTTCTTCCCTAGCATGATAACATAACCACTAGTGCTTCTCTTGTCATCTTTAGAACCTGCCCAATCAGCATCACAATAAGCGTGTACATTTAATCCATCATCAAATGGATAATATAGACCTTCATTCATTGATCCTTTGAGGTATCTAAGTACCCTTTTGGCTGCAACAAGATGAGGTACTCTTGGTGCCTGTAAAAATTGAGATAGCACTCCAACTACATGTGCAATATCTGGTCTTGTCATAGTAGCATACAAGAGAGAACCAATTATTGACCTATACATGGTCACATCCTTCAACTCTTCACCTTCATGAGCACTTGGTTTAACATTTACTTCTAATGGATTTGAAATGGGCTTGCAATCACACAAGCCAAAATTCTCCAAAAGATCTAGAATGTATTCCTTTGCATCAAGTATATACCTTCCTCTTTATATAGTACTTCAATCCCAAGGAAGTACCTTAAAATCCCTAAATCTGAGATTTTAAACTCACATCCAAGCTTTCTCTTTATGTCCTTAATGTTGACTTCATCATCCCCTATAATGATCAAATCATTAACATATATACAAATGAAAACAATTTTGCTATCTTCCTTCTTCACAAAGAGTGATGGATCTGCATGACTCTGATTGTATCCACATTTTACCAATTAGTCCACAAGTCTTTGGTTCAAAGCTCTTGGGGCTTGCTTGAGTCCATAAAGATCCTTCTTTAGCATGCATACATGATGTGGAAACATCTCATCTTCAAAGCCTTAGGGCTGGTCCATGAAGACAACCTCTTCAAGCTTCCATTTAGGAAAGCATTCTTCACATCCAATTGGTACATCTTCCAACCTTTTGAGGCTGAAAATTGCAATAAAAAAGGGTTGCAATGGGAGGGTAGAAAGGAGGTGGAGGGGAGGGCTGAGGGGCGGGGATTGAAGGGATAGGGAGGGTTAAGGATGTGGCTGGGCAGATTGGTAAAGGGAGGGCATGGGGGTATGATGATGGGGTCTGGAGGGGGTGAAAATGATCAAACAGTAGAGCTACAGAGGGTGCATGTGGGAGATTATGAAACATAAGGTAAGACAAGGTGAGAATAGACCATGTGGACAATGTGGTGAAATAAAAACATGTGATAAATGTGTTCAAAACATGTGGGTTTTGACCAAAAGTCAGAGAAAAAGTTGGAATTTGGAAAAATAAAGCCAAAAACTGAGTCCAGAGGTGCCAAAAAACATGAAAATGACTCCATTTTTGTAAAAACGGCCAATCGAGGCATGATCCAGAGCCAAAGCTTTGAGCCATAAAAAAAAAAAATAAAAATAAAAATTATATGTATTCTAAAATAAAAAAATGGTCGTCCCTTTTTTTTTTTTTGACGAACGCTCAGACAGAATAAAAAAATAAAAAGAAAATAAAAAATAAAAAATGAAGAAAATAAATAATAAAAGAAAATAAAAAAATAAAATGAAAAAGAAAAATAAAAATAAATAAAATAAAATTAAAAACAATAATTGGGTGGGGGGGAGGGGGGGGTGTGTCAGAACGCGGGGGCGGGGGGTGTTGGTCGGTGGGAGGTGGTTGGTCGGTGGGGGGAGGGGCAGGGGGTGAGGGAGGGGGCGGGGGGGGGGGGGGGGATATTTTTTTTTTTCTCAACCCCAAAAATTCCAGAGAGGCCTTTGCTTTTTTTTTTTTTGGTAAAATTATCCAAAAAATAGAGGAAATTAGAGAAAAAATCCAAAAAAATGCCAAAAAAAATCCAAAAAAATATGAAAAAATTCTCATAAAATTTTCTACATGTTTAGGCCCAACTTCCTTACTCAAAACCATAGAGAGCTTCCTTTATTCCTCAAATTTGGCAAGAAAATGACACATGAAAAAGGAGAAAAACGCTAGAAAAATTCTAAAAATGCTTGAGAAAATTCCGAAAAAAATTCCTAAAAATTCCAAAAATTGTACCTTTGCAAAGTTTATGAAATGGCTGCTAAATTTGCTAAAAATTCAAGAAACAAGCATGAAATGGATAAAGAAAACTACTTAAAACTTAAGCTAAAATGACGGGAAAAGACTATGTACAACCTGGATAAATTTTGTCGGTTCCAGGTGATCCATAAATCTTCACTTTTGTTGATGATAGGCCTTGAGCCTTGTATTGTTGACTTAGAGAAACTCCTCCATAATCTCCAATTGTACTGCACTTCATTGGTTTTGTCTTCTCATTGGGCACACTGGTCATCTGATAGGGGTACCCTAAATCCTTTATTAGAATGTTATCTCCTCCAGCAACTTTATGAATTAATCTGAAAAATTTTATTTTTACTATTCGGGCTTCTTCATCCAGTGGAACCCTTTGTTTCCAAAGACTGGCAGGTACACCTTCCACATTCTTGTAAAGCCCTGCACTTGCTATCATAAGAATTGACATAACAGATGATAGCCATACCAGTATCCATTAAAAAATGGCCATTGACATATGAGTTGAAGTAGCTTCATCACTGTTGCATGTAAGGGCTTTGCTTTTCTTCTCTTTGTTATGGCCTTTGACTGAGACTTTTTTACTCGAATCAGTACCCTGAGTGATTTCCTCTTTTTCTTCATATGCTTCTTCTCTACTTGAGTTTGGAAAAATTCCATAGTAGGAAGATGGGTCTTCTGCATGGAGCCAAGCCAACATGTTTTCATCTTCATATAAATCTGCTCCTTCAAATAGGTCTGCTTTTGGGTGGTCCGACAATTCTTCTTCCATACAAATACCAATTGTCTGCATCATGCTAGTATTTCTCTGATTGTCTGGTCCTTCTTCTAAAATTATCTGCTGCAACTCTTTTCCCTTTTGCTTTACCCACATTGTGTCCTTGCCCCAGTCATGCAACACATTGGCATGCCTTAACCAAGGTCTCCCAATTAACAGTGGGAAGCTTCGTTCTACCTGTGGCAGCCTTAAAACAACAAAGTCCAAGTTAAAGATGGTACCTTGTATCTTGACTGGAACTCCAAGGACCTCTCCCATAGGCCTTACTATGCTTTGATCTGCCATTGTTATAGTGAAGTTGGCAGGAATTGAAGGGTATAGTCTAATCTTTTTCATGGTATATTCAGGCATTAAGTTAATGCCAGAACCACCATCCACACTAACTCCTTGAAACTCATGACCTTTAATAGATACTGTTAGCCGAGGGCTCTTGTGATCTGTGAGGGGTGCTTCCTCTACACTTTTATCTTTATGCATAACAGTAGCCTTTGCCACTAAATTGGTTGTGGACATTTCATCAATTATCTGCAAGAGTTCTGACCTGAACTTCCCATCCATCTTTATTAAATAAAAAATACTAACCTCCTTTTTCATGGACTTGAGTAGTCTGGACGCTTCTGATTCCTTAAGAGCATGCACTCCATTTGACTTATCAAACTCCTCATGAGATCTGTTGAATGCATGTCCAATGGCATCACTGGTACCTATGAAATTTTCTTTTTGCCTTGTGTCTGCACATGTGGTGGCTTTGTTCTCAGACACACCTTTGTCTTTGTTTAATCCATTAATCATTGATTCTTGACCTATGTCCACTGGAGCCTTCCCCTTGCTTCTTGTCTGCACTATAAAAGATTCAAGTTCTTCTAACTGCACCACCCTGGTAGATGGTGATGGCACCTTGGCTTCATTTACCATCTCTTCTTTACACACAGAAATCATTTGAATGTGGGGCCCAGATGTAGAAGCTTGGTTCTTAGGACAACAATTAGTATAGTGGTCCCTAGCCTCTGGGTAGTTCTTGCAAGGAGGGGCATTTTCTGGGAGAGTGCACCTACTCTGATAGTGCCCACATTCTCCGCATCTGAAATAAATAATTGGCCTCCTTGGCCCACTTCCAAAGTTATCCCTCTGTCTAGGGTTATAAGTGTTACCTTGATTGGGTGCAGCTGCCATCACATTTGCTGGTGGTAGGGGTCCTCCTTGTGTCCAGTATGTTGTTGCCGGTATTCCCCTTGATTGGCATTCATGGGCCTCATGACCAACCTTTCTGCATAATTGGCAAGTCACACTTAACAGAGGGCATTCACTTACTATATGAGCTTGCTTACTGCACATGGAACACCAAAGTCCACTCTTGATGCCACCCCCTTTGAGTTCCTGCAGCTCCTGTCGCAATCGGTCCAATTCCTCTGCTTGGGCCTCCTCCTCCTTTTGGAGCTTTAATGCTTCAATCTCCCTTCTCAACTGAGTAACAACATTTTCCTCCTCTTTGTGGGGCTTATTTATTTTTAAGCCCTCCAACTCCTTCCTTAGCTGGGTCACTGGATCCTCCATTTCTGTACCATATGTTGGTTGGGAAGAAGTTGCTCCATACTAGTGCCTTATTTGCTCCAGGCGTGTAGCTGTGTTGATGAACTCCTCTATGGAGGCTGTAGGTAACACTAATTCCTTTATTTTGCATTGGGTGGCCACTGGTAGGGGCTTAGCTAAGCATTTCTTAACAAAAAAATCATGTGGTGGATCTGGCAATTTAGCCATTAGTGCTTTGGTCCTAGTCACAAACTCTGGGAACTTTTCTCCTGGACCCAATCTCAAATTTTCTAGCTCTTCTATGATGATCTCCGCAGCGTTGCCATGCTGGAATTGATTTTTAAATGCAGCTTTCATCAAATCCCAAGTTGTAAAATGGTTCTCAGCAAATTGGCTGAACCATTTATCTGCTAATCCCTCTAATGTGGCAGGGAAAAAGTATAAAAAAGGCATCCTCCCTGCCCATTAAGCCTCTAGTCTTACATAGTGCTAAAAACCTTCTAATGTGTTCATCCGGATCCTCCTGAGCTAGGCCTTTGAAAGAAGGAAACTTTATATCTAATCTTGACAGTAAGGTTTCCAAGTCTACCTGTCCCGCCATGCTCTTTACTGATGAAGTTGATGAAAGTGGACTAGAGGACCTTCTAACAGCCTTCCTTCTTGTTTGCTTTCAGGTGACCCTCAATGTTTGGGACCGGGTTGCGGTCATGGGCTGTTCATAGTCCTCTTAATATGAGATAATTGATAGAATACGTACCTCTTAGTCCACTGAAGTGGTACTGTCGACACTTGAATATTGCTTCTCCAACTGCAATATATCTTCTCCTATGCTCAAATCTCCTTGGATGTCCCACCGGGCGTGCCAAATTTTGTTGGGGGATTCTTGGACAAGAAGGAGTTTGAGGGTTTGTAGGAGAAAAGGAAAAGACAAGAAGAGAAAATACACCTTGGAAGCCTATGCCAATTGATTACACTAAGACAAATACAATGTTGAAGCACAATACAAGCCAATACTTCTGTGCAAAATCCCACAGAGTGCTCAATTACAAATTACCAAATACCCAAAGCCTTCTTGCTGCCGGCCTCCTCTGCACCAGACCTCCACCTGCTTCAAGCTTACCCTTGTGCACACCTTGCACCAAGCTTCCACTAAGGGGGAGGAATGAATACCATTTGTCGGCACGTGCACACTGCCAGGAGACTTTTAGATCCTTGGGGGACTAGCTTAGCACTCTCTGCACAATCCCTTAGTCACTCTCCATGCACTCCTTCACTTCCACTTCTCTGCATTGCACACTGGTGACTCTTGTCCTTCTCTCTCTTGCTTCACTTAGACTATGCTTCTCTTGCTTACTCTAGAATGGTCCAAGAATAGTCCTTGCCTTGATTTGAGTGTGTCGATCACGTACGCTCCTAATTGCAAGAGTATCTTGGTGCTCACTTTGATGTCCCAAGATTTTCACAAGTGGCAGCCAACGACTCCGTGTTTTGTCCTGTAGTGACTTTAGACTAAAACAAAAAATTTTAATTGGGGGGCCATACTTTCACTTCTGCGTACGCTGCCACTTCACATACCTTCACATTTTCCTTTTAACTCTTCAAATGTGCACATAAGGGAGGGTTCACCTGAACCTTCCAAAATACTTTAAAACACTTTGAACCTTAGGGAAATTAGAGAAATACCTCTGCAACCTGCAACCCACTTTCTCCAGTTTACCCTTTGTGAACAATTAATTGTGCACTACCTACGCACTTTGACACCTGCACTTTAGCACCTTGACTTTGCACCTGTTGACTTTGACTTTGACCTTGTTGAGTTTGACCTTTTGACTTTGATTGCAGTTGACTTTGACCAACATGACTTTTATGGGTTCAAGAATGGGGTTTTCAACAAAACATCCTTGATCATTGAACCTCACCTCATAAACTCTTTCAACCATTTGACCTATCGAAACCAAGTTCTTTGTGATGGTTGGCACATGCAACACATCCTTCAACACCTTGGAGCTTTGAGATCCATTCAATGCAACATCTCCCACATGTGTAGTCTTGTGCTGAGTTTCATCCCCTGTCTCTAGATGTCCTTGAGTGATGGGTGAGTGCAAATTAAAGAAAACATCTTTATTGCAACTCATATGGTTGCTACAACCACTATCAATGTACCATGTAAAATCTAAATTCACTCTTTCACTTGACCCATACATCATAGGAAGTTCTCATTTTCTAAATTTGCTAAAGCACTAGCATAATTACCTTGGCTCCTTTTGTATCCTTGATTGCCTCCTCCTTTGGACCAACAATCTCTTGCATAATGGCCCGGTTTTCCACAATTGTAGCATTCTCCATCAGATGCTTCTCTTCCATGTGATCTTCCTCCTCTTCCTCTACTCCTTCCTCTTCCTCTTGATCCATAGCTTTGCTTGGAGCCTTCTTGGTTGCTTGAGCTTGAGCTTGATCTTCCTCTCCCTCTGCCTTGGGAGTTTTGTCCACCTCTTTTGCCTTTGCCTCTACCTACATAGAAAACTTGGGCTTGACTTCCTTTTGATTGTGAACCTACTTGGTTCATCTCCTCGGTCACCATCAATGTGACTCATTGATCAAATTCTGGTAGGGAATCCCTCAGATAAACCAATGTGGTGAATTCTTTCCACCTTTCATCCTCTCTCAAGCCATTGAGAGTGTGCGTGACAAGATCGTCATCTTCAATTGGGCTCCCAATTGAGCCTAGAGCATCTGCAAGCTCCTTAATCTTCAAAATGTAATCATTTATGTTAGTACTTGGTGATTTCCTAAGATTATTCAGCTCATTCTTGAGCTGAATCTTCCTTGCCTTGGTTGATGAAGAGTACAATCTCTCCAAGGTTTCCTAAACCTTCTTGGATGTGTTCAATTCTTGTATATGCCCTATCATGCTATTGCTTATGTGCTGGGATAGAATGAATATGACTCTTTTATCCTTTTCTATCTATTCATTAAGTGCCGTGACCTACCGTTGAAGTGGTGGATCATGTACATGAGGCATTGACTCCATGCCGCTCACTAATCCCCCTAATCCTTTCCCCATGAGGTAGTTGCTAACTCTAAATTTCCATGGTTGATAATTACCTTTCTCTAACTTTTCTATTTGTGCATTATAAACAGCCATACTAAGTTCTAAGATGCTCCTCTAGCTTCTCCTCAAGTGTTTGTATGCTTTAGAAAGTATGGATATTACCTTTTGATAGCTTCTCCCTTGCTAACCTTCAACTAGTTGAGATCTCGATCAATGTAGCCCCCTTTCGATGTCTTCTTGCTTTGATAAGCCCTCCTTGTGCATCCAGGAGTTGTCTTGATTCCTTCAAATCTTCAATATGATGCCACGGATGTCTCCAAGCGTCCAAAATAGCTCTACTACCACTGATGGGGGATGAAAATGGCTGCCCTCCTCTAGGTCCACAAGCAGTGATATATGCTCATTGTTCTGAATTTTTCTCTACATGAGTACAGAGAATTAAAATGAAATGTTACAGACTTGTAGTAGACTATAAGATCTACCCAACAAGATTTAAATCATTCCAAATGAATATTCCAGTTGGGAGAACCACCCTCTGCAAAACAGGTTACCTTTTTGCAACACTCTCTGCCTATGTGGAGAGTTATACCTTCACAAAGTTGGCAATTTCTCACAACTCACTCAGCCAAATAACTTGAAACTTTAGGAAACTTTAGGTCACTATATGAGAGACCAAATGAACCTTGAAATCAATGAAATTGAGTACAATGAGAGAGCAAACAATGCTCTACAATCTGATACAATCAGATTTGGTAAAGCCTAACTACACCTCTAGATAGAAAGGAGCAAAATCATGAGAAAATGAGGTAAACAAGCAAGGGGGCTGCTTGTTGGAGTTTATGCCTTCACTAAACTAAGTGGGAAACTTGTGGAATGCATACAAATCAAGAAACAAAGGTAGGGTGATGCTTATATAGAGTTTTACTTTTCCTACAATCTAGCTAACCACCCACCAATCAGTTTAGGTGCAGTTTTTGGTGGCTGATTTGATGAGATTTGAATTTGATTGAGTTTGGTGGAGCTTCTAACTTTATTCCATGACTTTGGGTCCTCCTTTTTTATTGGTCCACTTGAAAAACTCATGGCTTAGCCTGTTTGCATGGTTGAGACTTGATTTTCAACATGATTGATGGTGGATTGAGCATTAACATCGCTTCCACAACTACATGCAAACAAATGGTTAGGAACAATATTGAGCCAACTCCATTTTTGGTCTAGATGGTAGGCCAATCATGAGTGCAACCAGTAGAGTTGATTAAAGATATCGCCATCATAATTTCTTAGGTGATGCTTAATATTACATTTGTAGTATTGGAACTCAAAGGATAGAATCTAGATTACAATTTGCTATTGTTATGACCTTGGTTAAGGAACACTAAGGTCCGATAGAATTGGAACAAGAAGACTATCACTTTTAGGAAAGGACATGCTAAATTTTTGGTCCCATTAGAAGAGGAATAATACTATCTTCTAGAGCATAAACCCTATTGGCGGAACCTCCTCACATGCTGGGCATACTATAGGAAGACAAAGAGCGACAATTTCTTGAAGCCAATAGAGATCTCTTATCCTTCGGGATTGTGGATGTAAACTTAGTCATCAGCCAAGTCTATGATGGTATGGCAGCCATTGTCTGCACAAAACTCTTGGAACTAGAAGAAGGGGATATTGCAAAAATAGTAATGAAAGATCCCATGGAACTAGGGAAAATTCGTGTTGAGGAAGATTCTTTAGAACTGGTGAATCTTGGAACTATTATTGATCTTAAACCCATCCAAATTTGTGCAGAGCTTGCTCCAAAATTCCAAATGGTGTTGATTGCTCTCTTGCAACAGTATACAAACATATTTGCATGGACAAATGCAATAATGCAGCAACAATATAGAATGAATCTGAACTTTGTGGAGCAGGTGAAGTATAAGCTAGATAGGTTAAAGTTGGAGATATTGTACCCATAGAAAATCTCGAATGGGTCTCTCCAATCTTCATTGTACCTAAGAAGAACAAGCAATCATGAATTTGCGTGGATTACAAAAAACTGAATGCATCAATAATACGGATCGCTTTTCCACTACCATTTCTAGATAGTATGTTAGATGAGGTAGCCATGAAATGTATTCTTTTATAGATGGGTTTAGTGGCTACAACCAAGTGAGAACGATGGAGGAAGACATACCTAAAATGGCATTCATTACAAATTGGGGAGTATTTTACTGTATTGTTACGTGGTTTGGTCTCCATAATGCACCCAATACCTTTTAGCACTGCATGGATCAAATCCTCGCTCGGTACCTTACATCTTTTATGCGAATTTTCTTGGATGACTTCTCAGTTTCTAGCAAGATGGCTATGCATTTGGAGCACTTATGTGCATGCTTTGATTCCTATAGAAAGCTACATCTCTACCTTAACCCTAACAAATCCACCTTTGCAATAAAATGCAAAAAATTACTAGGACACATTATTTTGGAGAAAGGCATAGCAATAGACCTTGATAAGGTTAAGGTTATATTGGATGCCCCAACACCACAAAGCTCGAAAGAATTTTTATGCTTCTTGGGCCAGGTACAATGGCACGGCTGACATCTATGACACATATTGCCATACCACTGAACAAGTTAGTGCATGTCTGATTGGCAAAGCTTGTGTGGATGGAGGAAGCATAACTTGCCTTCGAGTGAACATAAGATGTTAGCCACTGCATCAGTTTTGAAAGCTCCAAATTAGAAATAGCATTTTCATGTGTTTGTGGATGCTTCAGATAAAGCCATTGGGAGTGTGTTGATGTAGAAGGAGGACCACAATTGGTTTAGATCGGTTTATTATGCTAGTCGATGACTAACATTTGTAGAGCAGAATTACTCGACCACAAAACATGAATGTCTTGGCTTAATCTACTCCATAAAGAAATTTTGCCATTATTTACTAGGACAATCATTCACTTTCCATGCGGATAACAGTGCCCTACTATATTTGGTGAAATGGAAAAATTTGGTAGGACGGCTAGCCAGGTGGATGCTCTTGCTGCAAGAATTTGAATATGACATTGTCCATCACCCAAGTGCTAGCCATGCCATTGTTGATTTTCTGTCTCGCATCAATCATGGAGAATTGCCAAAGGGCGTGAATGATGCTCTTCTAGATATGGAGGTTTTTAAAGTGGTAGAGATCGAAAATGCTCCTCAAACTTCCCTGACTTGGTACGAGGAGATGTTGAGCTTCTTGGAAAATGGATTTTCCCTATCTCATTTGCAGTCCATGACCAGAAAGAAACTAGGTCTCCAAAGTCGCAAATTTACTATCATTATGGGACAATTGTACCACAAAGATCCAATTGGAATCTAGTTATGCTATGTATCTCCACATGAGGTCACCGTTGTTATCTCTGAAGCTCATGCAAGTGATGCAAGTGGGCACTTCAGTCATCTTTTTATAGTCCGCCAAATCCAATAGGCCAGACTGTGGTGGCTTCCTACTACAATTGGATCCCTTCAGAAATGGGGCCTAGACTTTAGTGGTACAATCAAACCACCAGCAACATGAATGGGAGCCCTGTATATTTTAACTTGCATGGATTATTGTACCAGATGGGCAGAAGCTTGGGTGAATAAAAATACTGCAACATGCACCATAGCCAAGAAGCTTTAGAATGAAATTTTTCCACGGTACGGTCTCCCTTTGGAATTAGTGTCAGATAGAGCAAATCACTTTTTGAATCAGTTAATTTTAGAACTAACCTTTGAATATTAGATTAAGGACAAATTAAATTCTCCATATTATCCACGAGCAAATGGATTGGAAAAAAAGCACCAATAAGGTCTTGCTACATATGTTATAGAAGATGTTACAGGATTCTACAGATCAATGAGAAATTATTCTCCCCACCATTCTTTGGGCATATAGGACATCCTATAAAGTTTCACCTGGCAGCACTTCTTTCAAATTGCTTTACAGATAGGATGCGATCTTTCCATTTGAGTTTGTAGTGCCAAGTCTCCGAATTCCAATCTAGAAGTGATTAGTATCAGAAGACTCATTCGCTTATCGGATAGATCAACTACGACAATTAGATGAGCATTGATACCATTGTTTTCTATTATTGCAGGAGGTGCAAAGTTGCCAGAAGAAATGGCATGACTGGAATTTGCAAATGAAGATTTTTGGGCCGGGCAATCTTGTGTTGTACTTCCATTCCAAGATGAAGTAGAAAATGGGGAAGTTAAAATTGCGGTGGATCGGTCCATTCTAGATTCGGGAACTTTGTGGACCAGGCTCCTTTCGATTGGCCACGTTGTCTAGAAAAGTATTACCAACCAGCATTAATGGGTCTAAATTACGGCCCTATCAGACTTCTAGAGGATAATTTCATTTTCAAAAAATAATATATATATAAATACCCAAGTACATAAATAAAATAGATTTTGGAAAATATGATTAATACGCGATCATGCAATAATCGGCAATAATAAGTGGTGTAACTGCTATACATGCAAGTCATACATGCAATCAAAGATAGCGGCGGTCATATTGTTTTGAATTTGATAGCACAATTCTAATTATGAGAGCCATGATGAGTGAAAAATCACTAGAGTTAAGATACCATTTAGGGTAATAATGATACAGACCTAGTGCTCTCAACACAAAAACACAGGCCATAAAAGGCTAAGGATCATGTTGAATCTGACTTCTTTGGATAAGTTGCAAGCAGAGCATGCATAGCTAATAGAGCAACAACAATCTACAGTTATTAGCAAATGAAGTAGAAGTGCAGATGTGGTGGTCACCTTCTCCAATTGCCATCTTCTGAATATATGATTGTAAATCTACAACAAAGCATTATGGAGTATCTTAGCAGTTGTTCGCATTGATGAAGGAATCGACCAAAACAGAAGTGAACTGGGCCGAAATCATTTTTTGGAAGTTAAAGAAGGAGGTGAGAAGGTTATTTGGGAGGTCTGGAAGAGTAGTTAATGCCGTGATGGACTCGAAAGTTGGAGTCCTGTTTACTTTGATGTTTATAGAAAATCCAGAATTTTTTACCTTGAGAATACAGTATGCACAGTGCAGGTTTTCCTTCAAATCTTAAAGAAGAGAGGGGCAGAGAGGAAGCCAATAGAAGGGAATTCCCAAGAACAGACAGTGAATGACAGAGATGAAGAAGAGCAGTCCCAAAGGCAACAGGTGGAGGAGAATCAAAGGAAAGAGGCTGAGAGGAAGGCTACGAAAGGAAGAAGTTGAGAGGAAGGTAAGAGAGGAAGAGGCAGCAAGAAGAGAGGAAGAGGTAGCACAAAAGAGACAAGAAGAGGAAAAGAGAACTAATGCTATGCCGAAGAAGAAAGAAGAAGGAAGTCAGAAGCTGATGAAGAACACCACCAAGAGTAGTAGGAACAAGGGGATTGTACGGTAGAGATATCTCACAAAGTTCTAGTATTACATACATTTTCCTCTTGCAGATTAAATGACAGATGGAAGCACAATGACGAACAAGTAAAGTTACTTGCAGTAAAGAGCACTAACTATATTTATCCATGGATGTACCCAAATGAACCAATCTGTGCAAAAATTTTTGGAGGCTTAGCCAGAGGAATTCAATGGGGTGCAATAGAGTTAGATGAGTTGATGAAGAAGTTCACTGCCCTCATTCAAGAAAAAGATAAGTGGGAAGGGGAGAAAGTGGGAATGATGGAAGAAATAAGCTGATTAAGGGCTGAAGTAGAACAAGCTAGAGTGGAAAATGCCTGAAGAGATAGTGTGATTCATGAGGAAGTGATGAATGAGTTAAATGAAGTTATAGAAAAAAATGATATGCTGAAGGTGGCAACTAAAGAGAAGGCCAAGATTATAGCTCGTCTCAAGGCTGAAATAGGACAAACCCAAAAGGCATAGTAGAAGCTGAAGAAGACCAACAAAGAAGGTGTAGCTAAGTTACAAAAAGAAGAACAAGAGATTCAAAGGCTGAAGACAAAGGTCAAAGAGCAAAGCAGAGAGATTAAAATTTCTATTGCAGAAGTGGAAGAGAAACTGGGAGTGTGGAACTCAGAATTTACGGCTCTTGAAGATAAACTTTGCATTGTCCATGAAAATTTTCATACAGTGTTTGCATAGTTGGGTGGAATTCGGAAACTAGAAAAGCAAGTCGATCAGTGGAAATAGCACGCAGATGCCAATATAGTTTTGGAAAGCAATGAGATAGAGGTTGTAGAGTTAAAGGAAAGTGCCTAAGTTTTGGAGTTAACGTACAAAACAAAGTTAGATGAAGCACACAAGCTTACTGAAGAGTATATGGATAAAATAAATAATGTGACTATAGCTTTTGACAATATGTTAGAAAGGTTACAAAATCGGATACTAAAATTAAAAGCAGTGGTGGTTAGCTATAGGATTGCTAGTTAGAAGCTACTTGAGCCGAATGAATTTTTGGAAGCAAAAATCAGACTTGCAGAAGAGAATATAGAAGAAATGTTTAAGGAACTTAGATATGATATAGAAAGGATTATGTTTCTAGAAATGCAAAATAATGATGATGATATGTAAACATCTCATTTTCTAATCAACGGGTTCAGATCCATCATGGGTGCCAATGTTAGCAACCGATGTGGACGACCACAATTCTTTGCAAATATACTTTGCAATGAGAAAGGGATTTTTATGGAGATCTCAATAGTTTTTGAAATCAAGAATTTTTAGTGTATTTTGATTATTCCAAAGTATGGAATGGTGTGAAGATTATGAAGAAGAACATATTAGTTCATTACAATACATTGCGTTGTGGAGAATAGAGTTTGGAAGAAGACGATACAGAGCGGTGTAGTCCAAAAAGTCTATCAGTGGTATACTATTGATGTTTAATCACACTATTCACTCAGTATGATGGGTTTGATGAAAGTGCAAGCAACAATCTTATAAATCAAACAAATATCTTGTTGTGCCGAATCCTTTTGTCTCTGAAGATGGTCTGTGTATCTAAAATCTTTGAGTAGTACGCAATGTAATTGTACTGTAAGTCTATTCGATGAAGTTTATAATAAGGAACACAAACACATGTTATGATTATAGTGTTATAGTCATAATCCCCATTCCCATGCCCATTCCTTTGGACATTTAGTGTTGTGAATCACTAAGTATAGTACCGTCTAAATAGTGAACATACTCAAGGTGATTACGAGATCAAAACCACTTCGCTCTATCATGCCGAAATCATGATGTGATCTTGTTTTGGCCTCCGAACACACTATCATAGTGCTTGTGTAGGAAATTTTGTCTTTTTGTGCCAAAGATATATACAAGTTTTGATTTGCTTGTATAAGTGCCTTGAAGTCTGCTATAGGTTTAGTGGAAACTGTCAGGATAATTCTATTCAACTTTTTCAAACACAACAATTTTTTTGCATCAGGGTATTTTAGTAAGTGGCCATGGCTGAAAGTGGTGATGTATTCCATATGTTGGCTGCTGAGGACAAGTTTAATGGTACCAAGTACCCATTGTGGGCTTATATCATGTGTCATGTATTGGTTGCCAAAGGACTGTGGAATATTGTGCAGGGTGCTGAAAAACATCCTATTTCAACTACGAACATCCTATTTCAACTGTGAACACATGTAGATGGCATTGAAGATGGTGATATTCTTCATGTTCCTATTCGTGTTGCGGTTCTTGCTACACCTACTATAGAGTAAATTTGTTGGGATGGAAGAGATGTTGAGATATCAAGCTCAACATGTGATGATCTAGGATGACACGTATTACTTTTTCATTTCTCTGACATGTATAGTGGTCACGCTGGTATACGTCAAGGACACTTCATTGAGCTTTATTAGATTTATCTATCGAGAGTGATGACACATTTGTTTCTTGCCAGCTCACTCATTTGTGGACATTAGGTTTTTCCTTATGTACTAGTCTTTATATATTGTAGTAGTTGTATTCTTGTATTTAGGTCATTCTTGTACATTCCTTTTTATGTAATAGAAGAAGAAGAAGAAGATCATTCTTCCTTGCCTCAATCTGAGGGTGTGCTTCTCTTTGAGAAGGTGTGGAGAAAGCGCGATTCACAAACGACCTCAGATTGCTATGAAAATTGGTGTGAAGGTAGAAGAACTCAAAATATTTTTGTGAGTTATCCCTTTACGGTTGCTCGTTTTTGTCAGATCAAAGTTTCGGAGCCATCTCGACTTTTGTTTCAAGCCTACAAGGTGGGGCCCACAAAAAACCAAGTCAATTTAAGAAACTGTAACTTGTATCATGCCAAGGCAATCATATATTCCAGATCCAGAATTTCAAGCGATTCTGTGTATTGTTGATACACGAAAATTGTGTTTTTTTGAGATCAAATTGTCACGTCATAGTGTGATAGTGTTAAAGCAGAAGTGTTGCTTGTAGTGTTGTGAATAGCTACAGAAACGACAAACATAGATGGAATGAGTCAGCTTATGAGCGATAAGTAGGACAAGAACAACTTCCATGCTTGGAGATTCAAAATGAAGAATTTCTTGATGGGAAAAGACTACTGGAAGTACATCAAAGGAGAGAACGAAAATGCCTCGCAGTTACCAGAGAGGAATCAGAGTGCAGGCCAGTTAAAGAGCATATGAGGGATGGAATCAAGGAGCATGAAATCTAATGTATTGGCTATCTAATATCATACATGATAGCAGGATTGGGCACATACAAGACGCCAAGACTCGAAAAGAGGCTTGGAATAGTTTGGTCACATTGTATGAGACCAATACAAAGGCACAAAAGCAGCTCAAGAATGAACTGCATACATTGGAGAAGAAGGGCATGTCAATAAGTGACTTCACCCTGGAAATCAAAAGCATAAGTGAGTCACTTGCATCTATTGGCATGAATGTAGATGATGATGATAAGGTGGAAGTGTGCCTTCGTGGTTTAGGAGCTACATATAAGCAGTTCATAACTTCTATATAGACCAGAGAAAATATTCTGAATTTTGCTGATTTGGTATCCATGCTAATTATTGAAGAAAAGAATCTTGGTGAGGATTCAAACTCCCAAGGAAATCCCAGTTTTGAGCAGATATTCTACTCTGGCAGAGGAAGAGGCAGAGGTAGAGGTTTTGAAAGTGGAAGAGTTTCTAGAGGTTTTGGAAGTGGACGAGGAAACAATAACCAAGACCAAGGTCAACAACAAAATCATGCAGGAGGAAGAGGACATTTTCGAGGTAGAGGTAACCAAAGAGGTCGTAGAAATTTCCAAAGAAATGATTTAGGTAATGATAGTAAAGGATGCTAGAAGTGTGGTAAACTTGGATACTCTGAACGTGATTGCAGGTTGAAGAATCAAAATAACAGAAGGAAGCAAAACAACTATGCATCCACGAGTGCAGATGATTCTGAGAAGCTATTCATGGTTCAACATCACATGATGAATACAATGTCCGCTAGTATTTCAAAATCGAATGATAATGTCTGGTATGTTGATTTAGGTGCTTGAAATCACATGACCAATCATGCGGAATGGTTTAGTACTTTGCAAAAATTGTCAGTTCCTAGATATGTTGAAACAGGTGATAACACATCACACCGTATCGAACATACAAGAAACATAGCATTGTCCATGGAGGATGGGAAGGTAAAACATCTTGCTAATGTGCTACATGTTCCAAATATAACAAAGAATCTAGTTTCTATCGGACAAATGGTTGACCAGAGATTACAAGTCAGGTTCAATGCTGATGGATTATATGTAGAAGAATACAAATGGGATGGAAGATTGACTGCCAAAGGAAACCAAGTGGGTAGGATGTTCACCTTAAATGTGAAAATTCTTAAATGAATGCAACCATGTTTGCAAAAGGTGCATGAGTCATTGCTGATATAAAGATCTAGCACAAACGGATTGGACATGCAAACTTGCAAAGGCTGAAATTGATCCAGTCAAAGGAGATTATCCATGGACTACCGAATTTCAAGGTTGTAGAGATGCCAAAAGGTATCCGCATCATGTAAATTTTGGAAACAGTCAAGAGCATCATTTCCACATGACAAGCATGTTAGTTAGAGCATACTAGAAATAGTACATACAAATGTTTGGGGTCCTGCAAAGACCACATCTATGGGTGGTTGTAGGTTTTATGTTACTTTTATTGATGACCATACACGAAAAGTGTGGGTATATTTCATGAAAGAGAAGAGTGAGGTGTTCACTCACTTTCAGACTTTTAAAGCTATGGTGGAAAAGTAGACAGGGAAGTATATTCACAGATTAAGATCTGATGGAGGAGGTGAATACATGTCAAATGAGTTCAACAATTTTCTAAAAAATCATGGAATTTGGTGTCAGTTTTCATGCAGGTACACACCACAATAGAGTGGCATTGTTGAACGCAAAAATAGACATATTACAAAAATGGCAAGAGCCTTGATGGCTAAGAAGAATATGCCTCATTGTTATTGGGCAGAAGTTGTTCATACTACTATATACATCATGAACAAAACTCTTACTACTACTGCACATCAAGTTACACCTGAAGAAATGTTTACGTGGAAAAAGCCAAACTTATCACATCTGAAAATTTTTGGTTGTATTGCATATGCACATGTTCCAGATGAGTTGAGGACAGAGCTTGATCCAAAAGTAGAAAAATGTGTCTCCATTGGATACTCCCTTGAGCAAAAGGGATATAAATGTTATAACCCACTCACATGATAGGTGAAGATGAGCAGAGATGTGGTATTTGATGAAATGTCAAGCTTCTATGGAGAGGCCAAAGATGGACTAAATCTTGAACCAAATGACAAAGAAAATGCTGAAAAATCAAGTGTAGAATCTCAAGTTTTGAGTGGACCAGATGCATCACCAAGCAATAGTTCCAAATCAAATCCATGGAGTGGAAGATTACGTGGAAACAAATTCATCAAATACATCCAAGAAAGGTAAAGAAAAGCTTTCTATTGGTCATAAAACATGTGTAGGTTTTGAAGAAGATGGAGATTCAAGCGGTTCAGAAAAGATTCTTGATGAGGAACTTGGATTGCCCTTTGTGAAGACTCCAAGAGTAAGAAAGGCACATGCAGATGATACAAGGAGAAGTGACCCAAGACCAAGAAGATCTGAGAGGATGCGGAATTCAGTGCAAGGATTGACATATGATAGTTACATGGCTCATCATTGTGCCTACATGACAAAGGTAATGCAAGAAGCTAAACCTTCTTGTTTTGAAGATGCAAATGGAAATGCAGATTGTGAAAAATCTGTGGATGAAGAGATGGCTGCACTTTATGGAAATGATACATGGAAGCTGGTTCCATTGCCACATGGAAAGAAACCCATAGGCTGCAAGTGGGTTTACAAGGTAAAGCACAATGCTGATGGTAGCATAAGCAGGTATAAAGCACATTTGGTAGCAAAAGGATATGCACAAACTTATGGCATTGATTATGACGAAACATTCAACCCTATAACTAAAATGTCTACTATCACTACAAGGAATATGGGTGCATAGTGACGGTTAAGGCGACATAATTTCCTCACTATAAAATTGCAAAATGCGTCGCAAGGAGTGTCGAGCACGGACCGTCAATTAAATGACGAGCCAAATTTTTTTCGACGTGTGGCACGATGGGGTGTGCGACGCTCGCATAGAGCGTCGCTAACGTGATGGTTTAAAAAAGCGTCACATAAGTGATGCTTTTTGCATCGCATAAGTGATACTAAAAAATATCGCTTATGCGATGCCAATTCCAGTGGTTTTTACGACGCCTTACCATTGCTTACACGACAGTCAGTTGAAAAAAAAAAATTAAAACGTTGGAGGCTCTTTGATCGGCATTTTCACGCATCTGATCGAAGAGCTCTCCAATGTTTGCAATTGTGCTGCGCTTACGAGCTGAAACAAGTATATGCAGAATTGTTGTTTTGCCTAAGCTCTATCTTATTGTCTCTCTCTATGTCTATTCCTCTCTTTCTACATCTTTCTCTCTTTGAATTCTCTCTCTCTCTCTCTCTCTTCTCTCTCTCTCTCTCTCTTTATTATAGGTTATTCAAGAAGCTAACCAAGCAAAAAGTATGGATAACTATTGTAAGTACAATTTCTATTCTTTGTATATCATTTGTATTATTTTATTTTCATTAGATAGCATACTCACACTTATTGATATGCACATATACACTTATACATGATGAAGATGCACGTTCACACATATACACATATACATATACACATGCACATACACACACATATATACACACAGATACATGTGCACATACACTTACACATACACACACATACACATGCATATGCACAAACATTTCTACAACCACATAAAAAGCCTTACATGCATGCATTATTGCATATATATATATATATATACACATACACACATTAACATATAATTAAATACATGTAGATGCACATCCACATGCATGCACATTCACATGCATGCACATGGATGCAAATGGAAATGCATCCACACACACATGCATGTTTCATACATATACACATGCATATACATACATTTGTATATGTTTATACACATACACATACATATGCACATATGTATATATACACACACATACACATATATACACATATATATACACATATGTGCACACACATATACACATGCACACACACATGCACATACATACATACATATACACATATACATGCACATACACACATATACACATAGAGTTACACATATACATGCACATACATATACACACACATACACATGGACATGCACATACTCATATACACACATATACACTTACACATGCACATGCACATACATACATATACACACACATACACATGCACATACATATATATACACACACATACATATACACTTACGTACACACATATGAATGTATTATATAATTAAAGTACTAAAACACATGCTTAATGTAAACAATAATAACAATCAATAGAACAAAACTTTTCATTACTTAATACCATACACACAATTCAAAACATAACTGAAATGAAAAAAAAAAAATGTATATATATATATAAATGTAAATACATGTAATTCAATGTCATAATCAAGAATCCTAATCATCATCATCATCATCATCAGCAGCATCATGATCATCCTGATCATCTTCATCCTCATCATCATGATCACCCTGTGATGATCGAGATTGTCCCTCCTGTGTCTGTCTTCCACCTCATCCATATCTTCGTCTCCATAATACTCCTGTATTACATATAACAAACATAAATAAGTAAAACAATTAAACCATTCATAAGAATAAAATAATTATATAAAATTTAATAATACTGACAAAGGCATCCAGGTGATCTTGCATATACTCACTCAAACACCGATATCCAAAATGTGTAGCATACTCGATCTCATGTTTCGTAGGATATCGGCCATAATCCTTTCGCTACATTGAAACAAATAAAAAAGATTAGTTTCTTGCATTTTAACTAAAATAAAAATTATACTCACAATAACACATATACTTACAAATGTAGCTACAAAACCATGATGTCCCATTTGGCCTAGGTGTGATGTGTGGCCTGACTCAACTCTCTTGTTTGCAGCAGCCTGTTTATTTAAGAAAAAAGAAATACATAAATTAAATGTAAAAAAATACTAAAATATATGAAAATTATAAATATAAACTATTAATTTGTATACCTTGTGCTGAGGAAATGACTCTTGAAGATGTAGTTGTCTACAAAAAAACTACCACGTCTCAGGTGGTATGTTAGGTCGCCTCTTATTTTTTTCCACCATACAATATCTCTTGTTAATTTAATCTCAAACAGAAAAAAAATCAGAATACATACACATATATACACACACATACACATACACATACCCACATACACAGAGTATGGTACTTTTGCCGTGCACCATCACCTGGTCAGTGTGATAATGCTTGGGTATGTATTTTTTATATAAATTGATTTCATTATTTTATTTAAAAACCATATACAAAATCAAATTACTGTTGATATACATGAATACTTGCTCGATGATGATGATGATAATTTTTCTCATAATGTTAATATACCTCATACATATCATGAACTTGCTATTCATCAATTACAAGCAGATGTTTCTAGAAATCCTCTACCTCCTAGTTTAGAAACTGAAACTGCTGGAGATTATCCATTGCCAGCTCGTGATCGTTCTCTATACAAACATATGATAGAAGAAGATATAGAGGATGGAATAGAGGACCACTTCCTTTAGATGGAGAGGTTTTCAACTTTTGGGGTAATCGCTATATGATTGCTCCATCCACTATTACTAATGCCAGTTGTGGTCTCTTTATTGTAGAGGAATTGTGTGTGCCTCCGAACTCGGAAGTCACTCTTATGTCATTTTATGGTTCTATATATGGATGGGGAGATTGGCATCGACTTTGATGTTATGTCAAAGCATGAGTACTAGTCTTATGGAATATGCTTGAGTGCAGCATCGCTTACTAGTAGAAGGATTTTACATGCAGAAAATGAAAGATTATATATTGATGGAAGACCTTACACACATGGAAATATAGCAGGTTTAATAAATAGTAGTCGAGGGTTACATAATAGTTCAAGGACTAATTGCACATTTGAGGAGCGTGAAAATAGTCATGAATCACCATACATGAGTAGAGATGTATCAAGATACATAGTTGTCAATGCTATTACTACATTACATGCTGGTGATGAACTATTAGTGAATTATGGATGGCATAGACCTCCAAGAGAACCTTTTAGCTAGAGAGAATAAAAATTTCCTATCCATATTTAATAACTTATATATTTGATTTTATGTTTAAAGTTTAATTTTTATTCATTTATGGAATACTAATGAATTTTATTTATATGTGTAGATTCCAATGTATGATGTTGATGATATTCCTCCACACCATTCACAATTGCTAGTAAGACCTCATTTATCAGAAGCTTCTATGAGGAGGCTATGCAACAGTGATCCTATGGAATATGCAAGGTTGAAAGATCTATATTCAAAAGAAGATAAAGTACAAGATTTGTGCGACAATGATGAAGATGATGGCATGGTGGATTTTATTGAGGGTTGGTATCAAAATGATAGTGAGAGCATTTATATTTCTAAAAATGAGAAATATCTTCGAGAAGAATGTCTAAAGCATGTATATGAAGGAAGTCGCTTGATACGACTAAGTGCGAGCTTACTTATTCTCAATCTTCAAAATCGTTTTGGATGGAGTAATGTATCTGTTTCGACAATATTAAGTTATAATTTTCAATTCTCTCTCTCTCTCTCTCTCTCTCTCTCTCTATATATATATATATATATATATATATATATATATATATATATATATATATATATATATATATATATATATATATATATATATATATATATATATATATACATGCATATATAAACATACAAATAATATACATGAGTGTATACACACATATAAACATACACACACATATACATTACACATGTTATAAGAGTAAGGTCAAATTATACATACCTGTATCAAATGAAGATGTTTTGTTCATCTAGCCTTTAGAATTGTCCACCCAACCTTTAGAATCTTCTTGACACATATGTTTCTCCTATTTTAGTCGACTTAATACATGTGTTGCTAACTCTTTTGAATACAAATATTAAGTATCAGTTAGCTATGCAGGTATTAAGTCATATGTAAAATGGGAGGAGCAAATTTATCCCGAAGATTTTGTGTTTGTTGTTACCCTTTGGAGTTGTCCTCTCCAAAAATTTTAGCATAAAGGATCAACTACACATCTTTAAATTGTCAATCCGGGAAGTATGCATAGACCACAACCCCTTCTAGTTAATGGAATCCATGAATAAGGATTAAGATGACTGTTTTTCAGACAAAATTATGAAGAAGGAGAGAAATATCTAGGGTTTTGATTATCTTGAGTTTTACAACAACATTTTCAACGATCTTTGTGCCTAAAGTGTGCCATTTTCTCTGTAGAATACAATTATGAAATCAAATTTCAAAAACAGTACCTGTATCACACAGATGAGACAATCACGATTCTGTGAAAACTGAGAATTTCCATTTCCAGCTTTGTCCTTCTACACTTTCTTACTTAATATATTAAGAATCACCTCTCTTCATACACATTACTCAGAAATACACAACCAAAGCTCACAAATTCCATGGATTACACAAAGAATAGACTCAACAAATCAAAAGAAAGTACATGAAAGGGAGAAACACTATTTTCTGCAGGAGAGCTCTTCACATTACTTGGATAGCAAAAATAATACAACCAACCCTCTCAAAATAGAGGAAATTATCTTTTATACATTTTCAAGTGTCCCTTTTCACACTTGAATTTTGGTCGTTTTCCCTTCTAATCTAAAATTATGCTACCAAAGAGCTTCCAAAAATTCTAGAAAAAATACATATGATTCTAATTTACATGAGGAAGAGTCTTCCTCATTTTATCATTTGTATAAATATTTCTACAAGTTTTTGACATTTTACAAATAATTTCCCTTCAAAAAATGCTTCTTCTAACATTCTTCCCCTCCTAGACTTTTTGGCTCCTATCAAAAAATATTCTTGCAGATATGTAGTGAGAGCTTCCTTTACTTCTTTTTTCTTTGATAAACCTGTGACAATAGATCATGACTTCTTCTTTCTGTAATGTTCAAGTTATTCACCATCTCAAATATAGCTTTTCTTCATTGTAGAGCTGCCTCTGGTTTGTCTATCACATCTTTCTTCAGGTATTCTGTGTATGCAGCTTCATATGCAGTGAGTCTGGATTTTGTAACTACTGATAGATTTCCAAAAATTTTTGATTCTCTTTCAAAAAATCCATAATCAAAGGCATCCCCAAAAATTTGGAGAGAATAGCTACCCAAAAATATTGTTCTGCTATAATATGCCATTAAGAAAATTATGTCTGGGGTTTCACTAAGATCAAAGATTAAGGCATCAGTTGGTGAATTAAATCCAATGTAGTTGAGGGTTCTGACATCTCTATCTGTATATGTTTCTATACATGCCATTATGAGTTGCATCACTCTGATCAATAGAATGCAAGCTGGATCATTGACATCTTTATATGTAGATATAACAGACTCTGCTGTGTCAACCATATATTTCTTTGTTGGCCATGTTCTTGCTTTAGGTCCTGCTACCTTTGGAAAGTTAAACCATTTTGCTGGAATCTGCCCTGCATTTCTTCTTTCCCAGAACACTGTCCATTCCCTTCTTCTTGCTACTCGACAATAGGTTGGATTGATCTTTAGCTGAATATGTGCCTCTTTCCAGATTTTCCTGCACTCCTTGTTGGCATCTAACCACCTGTTCCTCCATTTTGGATTAGCCTTTTCAAATAATTCCTTGGTGACATAAATATCCTCTTCATATTCCAAATACTTGTTTGATGGTAGTCCTACCCTTGCAAGCTGGTAATCTTTAATACTCTCCATCATCATACAAAATGGTATACCTAGACCATTTGATGCCCAATGGTGTTGGTCTGGGTTTATTCCTTTGTTGAGAGCAAAATTCACAATCTGTTCTTCATATTCATTATGCATTTTTCTGAGAAATTCCATTTTAGATTCCCTCTCTGTTAAAAGTTTTTGAACAAACTCATCTGAATACTCTTCAACTGCTGCTTTGTTTTCTTGTTCATCAAAGTGTTGAGTTCTGTTATCTTCCCCCCCTTCATATTCCTCTGCTTGTGTGGTTACTACCTGCTCTTCAACCTGTTTTTGTGGATTTTCCAATTTTTTCTGTAGCTCCTCCACCGTCAACATTAAGCTGATTTTGAGATATCCATAACTCTTTTTCTAATTTCCACTCACTTCTTTCTTTTTCTATACTCAATTGCCATTCACTCCTTTCTTTTGCTATATCAAAATGTAATTTATTGTATCCTCTCATTGAGCTAGCAGCATGTACACTGGCCTGCTTCTCCATTTCTTTGACCTCTTTCAATTCTGCTTGTAGTCTTAGAATTTCTTTATTCAACTCCTCCCTCTCATCCTGTGTTACTTGTTCAGTCTTACTTTCTTCTTTCATTTGACCTTCTTCCATCAATAATCTGTTTATATCTTCATTTGCTTTGACCATTATCTGATATGAGCTTTGAAGTGTTCTGAATCTTCCTTCCATTTTCTTCAACTCCAATTCAATTTTGCTACTATGCTCCATCTGTTTAGCACATTTGCCTTCAAGAAATTGAATTTTGTTTTGTTGTTGAACCTCCAGTTCTTCCAATGAAATTATCCTTTTGGTTAAATCCTCATTTCTTTCCTGGACAATCCTCAACTATTCCTCTAACTGTTCCTTTTCTTTCTTTTGCTCATTAATGATTCTACTGCCTTTCACAAACTCTAATTCAGCCACCATTCCTGATATAATCATGTTTCTACTAGATGGTCTAAATTGATCTATATTGCTCATGATAATTTTACAAGCAGACCTGATATCCTTGGGTATCCTTTCTAACCCAGCTTCTAGTTCCACTTGCTTCACTTCTATCTGCTTTTCTTCTTTGCAGTCATTTTCTTCTTCATCTTCTTCCTCATATTCTATGACCTGATTCTCCTGCTCTTCACAACCCTTTTCTTCTTTTATTTCTTCTGCCTTCTTCTCCTCAATTTCTTGTTGTTTTCCTTGGGTATCTGGTCTCTCCTCTTGTTATCCTGAGTTGAGATTGGTTCATTCTCCCCTAAATTCTGTATCTGATCATTCAATTGTTGCTCCTTTTGTCCCTCCTCTTGCTCATCTATATCCATAAGATCTAATTCTTCTTTCTTTTCCTGATCTTCTGTAGTTTTGAACTCTTCATTATGATTTAGATCATAAAGTATATCTTCTATACTTTGGTTTATTTCTTTTTTTGTATTCCCTTCTTTAACCTCTTTGAAATCCACCTTTTCCAAGACTTCCTCTGTTTCTTCAATTTGATCTTTATCTTCTTTATTGTACACTGAACTGCATATCTGAGCTTCCTTTTCTACTTCTACCTTTTCCTCATTTAGTTTGAAATAGGTTTGCTGAGATGGTTTTGTCCATATTGCTTTAAACCTTGTGTCCACCAATCCACTACTGAACTCTTTCCTTGCTTCAACCTCTTCTTCCCTCACTATTTCTTTACCTTTTAATATCCTTTTCTCCTCCCCAGGGCTAACTTGTTTTGCTTCTTCTTCATGGACCTGTATTCCTTGTGACTTCTGGCTCAAATCTTCTAGTGTTTTTCTTTTTTCAGAGGCTTGTACTCTCACTATTGGTGTGCTAGGTACTGATAAATTTAAACTTTTCAAAAGAAAGTTTTCAATGTCACTTTCTGAATCTGAAGAAAACTGTGAGGAACCAGCTAT
Organism: Ceratopteris richardii; assembly: GCA_020310875.1. NCBI lineage: Eukaryota > Viridiplantae > Streptophyta > Polypodiopsida > Polypodiales > Pteridaceae > Ceratopteris > Ceratopteris richardii. Next base: position 48,494,129 of record CM035416.1, on the reverse strand, counting down.
CTCAGATTTGTCCCTTCTTTGTTCTTCTATTGCCATTGATGTAGCCATTGATTTCTCCTGATTCTTTTCTTCTAATGATAATTTTACTGCTTCCTCCATCTGAACATGTTCAACTGCTTTTCCCTTATTCTTCTTGGTTAGCCTCTTTTTCTGCACAAGTTTTTTCTGAACCTTCTTCTTCACTACAACTATAGTTCTGGTTTCAGGGGGACCCTGTAACTCCTTGAAATATGCAAGAAATTCCACTTCCTTTTTAACAAATACTTCTTCAGTATCTGCAGCCATCATTTGATCATGTAGCTCTTCATAATGTTCCACTTCTTCTTTTATCCAGTCAGTGGCTTTACAAGAATAGTCTTCCAACATCTTTTAATACTAGGCTTCATAGATTGCCCTCTTATTATTTCCTTGAGCCAGATAAGAATACAATTGTTCCTTACTTGTTTGAGGTGGATGAGGTTCCTTTGAAGACTGCACTTCCTTTTGAGCAGCTTCATGCTCCTCTTTTGTTGCTTCCTCCTGTTCCAATTCTACTTTCCTGGGATCCAATCTTCTCTTCTTTACTGGAATAACTTCTTCTGAGACACCCTTCCTTTTCCTCTCTGCTCCCCTCATGCTTGGTTGGGCTTCTGCTTCTCTTATGGACATCATCTTAGAAGGGATTTTAACTCCTGACATCAAGCTTCTGAAATAGTGAGCTTCTGGAGCCAATTTCAGCTGATCCTCCATACCTAAAACATGATATATTATCCTTGTTAAGAATTGTGCTCCATTCATGAACTTCCTCTGCTCCCAATGTTTTGCTGCTTCCTTCAATTGATCATGGATGTAGGGAGTTACATCCATTACTCCAAATGGCTTGGTTTTGTCCTTATTATTGAACATAATTAGTGTCACTGGCTTATGTGGCATTGTATATCTAGGTAGCTTTGGAAAACAGAAATATTGGAGAAACATCCTGATAGCATATTCTTCATTCTCTTTTCCTGTGAAATCCACAAATTTGGAATATCTTGCATAGGTTGCTTTATTCTTTTTGACAAAACTGTTATCCAACTTAGTTCCCATTGAATAAAATTGGAGAGCTGCCTTGATGTGCTCTGCTTTTATAGTAATATGTACCTCTTTGTTTTCTTTGTCCTTGACTGAACATCTGAAGTATGCAACATTGCCTTTGCCAACTTCTAGTAGACTATTCATCACTTGTGATACTCTCTCAAAATCCACAAAGAAAAGAGGTTCATCCAGTAGTCTGTGTAATCCTACTGCTTTCCATCTTTTATAATTGATTGAATTTTCTGAAAATTTATAGAATTCCTGGCACAACATTGTATACTTATAACCTCCAACTCCTACTGTAAAAATGTGTTGTCCAATGATGCTAAGAGTTTCCTTCAGTTCTTTAGCTATCCTTTCTTCTTCTGGGATGTCTTGTTCTTCATCAGACTCCAGCTCCACCTTTTCCACTGCTGCTTCACTGTCCAAGAACCAATGTCCTATTGACAAGGTTACTGAGTCTGCTTTGAAGTCATGAATTGGCAGTTCCTTTGGATTCACCATTCTAGATAAAATATAACATCACAAAAAAGAAAACTCCACCCACATGAGCCACAAGAAACATAAATGAAATCACATTTGTTTTGAGATGTGATAAAAAAGAATGAAAATAAAATCTCAAATGAATCCTGACTTCCTTATTTGTATCACAGATATAACTCAATTGAAGTGATCATCACATGTGTAGCAAGATGTCTAGTGCTCTCTTTCCTTCTCTCTTTTTTATATATTATTATTATATATATTTTTAATAGAAAACATGAATGAATTTTTAAAGAAAACTTTAGATTTTTATTGGAAAAATAATTAAACCATGATTAAGAAGAATAGAATTCTGCCAAATTATAACCTATATCTTGCTCGTGCTATATAACTTATGTAAACAAAAGAGTTGTTATTTTCTCTCTCTTTCTCTTTCTCTTTTCTCTCTTTCTTTTTTTTTAAAATAATAATTTCCACTTTTCTCTCTTCCCCTCCTATTTCTTTTCCTAGAAAAAGGATGAGGTAAAATAAATGGAAATAATTTCTAGAATGTTGTAATTCCTTTCTGATGAAATTCTGAATTCTTTACTAAGAATCCAAAGTGTGTGTCTGATGACTCTTTTGCCTTTTCCTTCATTTGTGAATCATCATGCTTTTGCACTATTCTTGTGTCTTGATCCTTATTTTCTATCCCTTGAAGTAGATTCGACTTTTTTACCCAAAAATACTTAATTCTTGTTGATTCCTTTTTTGGAGTATAAAATTCTTCTTTTAATACACAATACTCGGATGTCTTTGGTTTCCACATCCACTTAGTGTTGCTGTATTTTGTTGATAAACAGTGCTTGGACTTTCTAAGTCTCCACATCCTTTCAGCCTTGATATCTTGATGTTTCTGAGTATTCCATATTTTCCACCTTTCTTTTGTCCTTTCAACACCTTTGGTTTCTTCAACTTTCCCTTGTTTCTAATTGACATAGATTTGGTCATGAAGAAGTGTTGTTTATGGTTTCTTTGTAGCTTCTAGTGAAAAAGTAAATCCCTCCAATTTTGAGTCATAGATATCCTGTTGATTTTCCTGTTCTTCATCACTCAATAAAAACATTAAAAACCTTTTGTCATTTAATGTCAATTTAAGCTTCATATTTTCAAAATCCAAAATTACTTTACCTTGCCTGAGCCATGGTTGTCCCAAAATCAATTTTTTAGTCATCATATGATCAAGCCATTCTTCACAATCTATTTTCATTTTTTCTTCATTGAATTTTACTTTAATGGATGGTGAAGACAAGCTTTGTATTATCTATCCTTCTAATGTTTTGATAAATGTTTTACTCTCAGTCCTTTTTAAGTTAAACTTATCCAACAAAACTGAACTGATCAAATTTACTTGTGCATCTGAATCTATCAAAACCTTGATTTTCTCATCATGAAAATTCATTGTTATAACAGGCAAATGCTCTCTCACTCTTAAAGGTGTTTCACACAAAAGGACTTCTTTAAGCTCCTTAGTCTTTCTTATTCTTTCCTTTGCCTCCTGTTGAGCCTCATTCCTAATTTTTTCCTCTTCTTTTTTCCTGTTTTGAGCTTGATGTATTCTTCTCCAGTGAGAAATAGTTAATGGTAGATCATACCTTTTTACCCTGCATCCACTTATGAGATTTGGCATGATTTCTCCATCTATATTAGCTAATTGGATAGCTCCACTGTTACTGATTTGATTGATGATATAAGGTCCATGCCCTTTCTTCTGAAATTTCTTCTGATGTTCCTTCACTGTATATGCCAAAACTAAATCCCCTTCTTGCAAATCTTTTTCTTTAATATGAACAATTTTGACAAAAAAATGCAAAGTACCTTATTAGTACTTTCTGCTAATCCATTGGCTTGAGGATGATAAGGGGCTGACTTTCTGTGACTGATCATGAAATACTTAGTTATATTTTCTATTATTTAGTTCAAAAAATGAGTCCCCCTATCACTTACCAATTCAATTGGTAATCCAAATACGGTGATAATATTTTCATAAAGAAATCTTGCAGTGGTCTGAGCATCATTTCTTTTTGTAGCCCGGGCCTCTGCCCATTTGGTCACGTAATATGTGGCTACTATTATATATTCAGCATGGGATTGTTTTGCTAGAGGATGTATAGGTCCAATGAAATCCATCCCCCATTGACTAAATGCTCTTGCTGAAATAAGTGGTGTCAATGGCATATTATCTCTTTTATTTGGTTGACTCACTCTTTGAAAAATGTCACATCTTTTCACATATGTTCTTGCATCAGGAAATAGAGTTGGCCACCAAAAACCAGAATATAATATGAGTTTAGCAGTCCTTTCACTTGAAAAATGTCCTCCTGCCACTCCAGAATGTGCCATCTCTAACATTTCCATATATTTATTTTCAGGAACACAGATTCTTAAATATCCATCCATCCCTTTCTTGTACAATTGATCTCCTATCAGTTGGTACTCTTCAGAAATCATTTGGGAATTCCTTGAGTCTGCCCTAGTTCTTACTGGCTCTCCTTTCTTGTTTCTTTTCAACTCCTCAATTATGTTTGCACTCCAATCTGTATATTTTTGAAACCAATATAAGGTTGTAATTTCTGTATTTTGCAAGGATTGGCATTCCCAGTAGTTGGAAATATATTTTTTTACATCTTGAATCTTATTAGGCCAATGTACTCCCATCCTATTGAGATTATTTAAGGTGACTATCATGGAAGCATGAATACAAGGATTCCAACAATGAGCTCTTCTTAAATAATCATGCTGCTCATCTTGTGGAGTACAATATTCCAATATACCTATATGATTGAGATGATACAAATGTCCAGCTAGTAGCACAAAATTCCTACTTTGTAATACCAGATGTGTGTTGTTTCCAGATATTCTACAAGGTCCCATGGTTAGCAAAGGTACTAAAATCATGGCCCATTCAAGAATACTTTCTATGTTGAATAGATATGCATCTGGTAGGTCATCATCTAAAGGTGAACTTGGCTCTCTGGTTTGGATTCTGGACAAATGGTCTGCTCTTAAATGAGTTTTTCCTTGTCTAACCACTACCTCAAATTCAAATTCCATCAGTAGGAGGAACCATAAGACTATCCTACCTGTATGGCATGGTTTGTTTACTAAATAGATTAAAGCTTCATGATCCACAAAAAATTTAAACTTGTTGGCTAAAAGATAGTCTATATTTTTCCACAGTAAATATCATTCCCAACCCTTCCCTCTCAGTGGTTGTATAATTTTTTTATGTTGAATTCAATTGCCTACTAGCATAAGCAATTGGAAAGTCTAATTTGCTCCCTTCTATTGGTTGTGCTAACACACATCCCAAAGCATAATTTGAAGCATCCACATGAACATGAAAAATTTTATTCCATTGTGGGGTTTTTAGAATTGGTGCTGTTACCAAACAAGTTTTTAAAGTCTCAAAGGCTTGGTCACATTCTTTGGTCCACTCAAATTTTGTAATCAAATCATACAAAGGTTTTTCAATGTCTGCAAACTTGTGTAAAATTTTCTATAATACCCACAATGTCCCATGAAGATTTGAAGTTCCTTCACATTTGTTGGTCTTGGAAGTTCCACTATGGCCTTAATTTTTCTTTCACCAGTTGAAATTCCATTTCTGGAAACTATGTGACCTAACATTCTCCCTTGCCTCACAAAGCACACACATTTTTCTGGATTTAAACGTACTCTGTATGTTCTACACTTTTTGAATATATTTTCCAGATCTTTTAAATGATCTTGTCTTTTTAATGAAAAAGTGCAAAGATCATCCACATAGATTTCCATTATATTTCTAAGAAATTCTTTGAATATGTGACACATCAGTCTTTGAAAAGTTGCTGGGGCATTAGTTAGACCAAAGGGCATAACCCTAAAGGCATAGATTCCCCATTCTGTGGAAAAGGCAGTTTTATGTTGGTCTTTGAAAGCTATGGGTACCTGATTGTATCCTGAAAAACCATCCAAAAAGCTATAGACCTCCTTACCTGCAACTCTTTCCAAAAGATGATATGTTATGGGAAATGGATAGCTATCCCTTATAGTTGCAACATTAACTTTTTTCAAGTTAATACATACCCTAAGTTTCTCATTCTTTTTAGGTACCACAACTATAGGAGATATCCATTCTGTATATTCAATCTCATAGATGAAATTGGCAGCCAGCAGGTTGTCAATTTCTTCCTTTATTTTAGCAAAGTATTTGTCATTAAATGTATAGTGTCTTTGTTTACTGGGTTTTGCATCAGGAGTAATAGGAACCTTATGGTCATAGATTTTATGGTCAATTCCTTTCAATCCTTGTAACTGTAAGCAAACACATCCCTATAGCTTCTAGCCAAATTCCTCAATGCTTACTCCTCTTGATTTGTCATGTCATCAGCTATGACAATATGTCTCTCTTCCCCCTCTTCTTGAGTGATCATCACCTTCTTAGTTTGTTCCTCATTGTCATATGCCTCTCCTTTTTTCTTTTCTCTTTTTGGTTTCATTTTTAGAAGTAGTCTGGCTTCTACTTCATAGGTCTTGAAATTTGAAGGTACATCAAACTGTTGATCTTTGTTTGTTATTTTTTTATTTTTTTCAACTTCTTGATCTTTTTCTATTTCCTTGTGTTTGTTTTTTCTATATTTTCATGAGATTTTATCTTTTATAGCATCTGTAGCTTCTACTTCTTCCAGATATTGTGTTTTCCCATTTTTTAATATTATTCCTTCCTCGTGGTCTTCCTCTGTTTTTGACACCTTTATCATTTGTATTCCTATGTGAAAGATATCATATCCTTCTTCATTTTGGAATTTTACTCCCACATACTTATCATTAGCTAGATCCATGGTGGTCAAAATCTGATTCCAACAATAAGGCTCAAATTCTTCATCTTTAAATTCTTGTGGTATGTAGCTTTCATCTTGTGATTTCCTTTCTCATAAACAATCTCCTTTTCTTAACCTTCTTTTTTTTTCTATGAGGTTCCTTATCACATTACATTTCCATATTGATGATTCTGTCTCATTCTGATCTTCACTCCCTTATTCTTCACTTAATTCCTGATTTTGATGTACTTTGAACCATTCCTGATGGGACATGTCACAATATTGACCATTTCTTAAATTTACTCTAGTTATCCTTGCTTTGCTTTGAAGGTATAGGCAATCATTACCCCAATCTTGCACAATTTGCATTTGTCTCATAAATGGTTTTCCTAGGATGATTTCATATGAAGTGGATTGTGGGAATTCAACTATGGCAAAAGTATGCTCTATCTCTATTCCACATATTTCCACAATCACTTTTTCCCATATTCCTAAGGGTTTTTCTATGTGTCCATCTGCAAGTTGTAATCTCATTTTAGTGGGTATTAACTCCTTTTTTCCCCATTTCTCCCAAGTTTGTTAAGTCATGATAGCCACTCCTGATCCACTGTCTAATATAGCCTTGGCTTGATTCTCACCAAATTGTATTCTCAAAGTTGAGTTTCCTTCTTCCCCTTTACAATGTCCTCCTATTTTATCAATAGGTATGTACAACAACTCTTCCAATTCTTGTTGCTGTGGATCTAGGTTCTTTGACTTTGTTTCCCACTTTTTCATGTTGTGTTGTAAATGAGGATTTTGTTTTACTATCTCCTCCATTGTGGTGTGGTATAAAATTGTACAGTGTTTGACTGTATTGATTTGGAAAGTTATTTGTGAATTTTCTTCCTGATCAAGATGTTTTCTGGTTTCTGTTGCTTTTGTCCCTTCAATTTTTGTTTGATAATTGTCTGGTTCCCCCATTTTGAGTTGTACTTCCTGTATGATTTGTTTACATCTTTGCATCCTTTCATCCTCTAAATCTGGCATAGGATATGCCATCACATGATCTGTTGGATTTGGTCCATCTTGTATTCTTCCCTTGTATGCCCTTATTAGAGTCTCCAGACTTTGTGAATTTTTTGCCTCTTCCTGAGTCTGTATATTTTGTGGTTGACTATTGTTTGAATGTTCCATGGTTTCTTCTTCCAAATTTTTACCCAGTCTCATCTTTCTTTCCCATCTTCCTTTTTGTCTGTTTTTCTTTTCTTTTGGAAATGAAATTTTCTTATGTTCCTGTGTGTGTGTCTCCTTTGTTGTTTCTTGTAGTTTAGCTTGTGCTCTTGTTATAGCATTTACAGTTACTTGATCATGGTCACTCAGTTCTTCTTGCTCCATTATGTTAACTGTTTTTAATGGTATGTTACTAGATGTGTTCTATGGTTTTCGAGGGTTTCGTGGACAATCCTTTATTAAGTGTTCCCTGCCACAATCCTTGCAATAGGCTCCTTCTATTCTTAGTGTAGGAGGTTGTGGGCAGTCTCTAATGAAATGTTCTCCCCCACATCTATAACAAGTTATCTTTTGACTCCCTTTGAATTGGGGTTTCTCATTGGACATGTAATTATTAGTTATGTACATGAATGTGGCTATGTCCATTTCAATTCTCCCGTTTCCCAAGTCCAGGGCTTGCAGTTCTGGTTCTCTTTGTTCATATCCTTCCCAATCTTCATGATATCCTTCATTCCAATGATACTCCTCTCTGTAAGATTATCTAAGTCTTGAGCTTTCTTCTTCTATTGGTGTGTATTTTACTGGTACTACATTTGTTGGTAAAGGTGGTTGTTGTCCAAGTGCAGGTCTTGGTTGCTCAACAAATCCAGATTCTCTTTCTAAGTTATGTTGGTTCACATATTCTCTTTCTTTAATGGGGTGTTTATTGTAGAAGCATTCTTCTCTGGTATGGTTTGTTCATTTTCTTTCTAATGTACAGTATTTGAGTGTTTTTTTATCTCACAAATGTTGTGGTTTTTGATAAGGACATTGTTGAACCAAATGATTTTCTCCACAGTTATAGCATTTCTTATTTGTTGCTATCCTGGTGTTTATCAAATTTGTCTTGGTGCTAACTTCTAGGGCTTTAGCAATGGCTTGTGCTAATTCTTCTGCTGGTGGGATTTTATCTTCATTTGTTCTTGGTTGTTCAAATGCTAATAGATCTTGTCCTTTGTTATCCTCTAAGTCTATTGCTTCTTTCACACATGCTCCTAGATTAGGACATATCCTATAATACACCAAGGTTCTTAATTGTGCACTTCTCAGTCCTTCTATGAATAGAGATACTTGTCTTGCCATGGATGGTACCTCCTCTCTTGGACATCTATCAATGTATTGCTTGAATCTCCTAGCTGCCTCTCTGACATTTTCATCTTTTTGTTGTTTAAAACTATGTATCAGGGTAGCTATACTATGTTTTAGTCCAGTTTTTGAGACTTCCCCTATGAAGGCTTCAAGAAAAGATTCAATATCTGAATACATTTCCTTTCTCAATGGAATGAACCAAGATAATGCAGGTCCAGTTAGGGTTAGACCAAATGCTCCAAATTGTACTTTCTAATCTTCTACTTCTTTTGCCCTAATCAATTGTCTGAATTTTGTAGCATGAGCATGAGGATCAGAATATCCTTCATATTGATTCTTCATGCATTTAGCTACTTGATAGGGCCTAAGCATTCTTCCATGATTTTGCCACTCATGTCTCCTTCTGATTGGAAAATCATTCATTCCTTCTGCTTCTCTTTCAAAAGGATTTGGGGAAGTGTGTACTCTCCTACCTTGTTGTTGTTCAACATTTGTGAGTTTCATTTTGTCTTGGCAAGTTTGGTTGCCCTAGGTTTTGTTCCCAAGGTCTCTTGTCTGCACATTGCCCTAAATCATTAGAGTTTTCTGGATCTTGTGAGAATATGTATACACATCCCTGTCTATCCTCATATCTGCCATCCTTAAATTGTGCTACTGGTGTTATATTTAAGGGAGCTTCTAAGTCTCTCATCCTAATGAGAAACTTATGCATACCATCTTGATACACATAGGTTCCAATTATATACATATACTTGAGAATATTTCTATAATCACTAGTTTCAGAAGGTTCATTGGTTTCATTTAGGTTTTCCATGTTATTTTCCTGCCCTAAATCTTTTTCTTGTAAATCTCCTGTCACTGGCTCTATCTCCTTCCTTTTTAACTCTTGTTTATCAGGTGTGAACAATTTATTACCAGATCTCAGAATCATCCAACTAATTCATGATTCTGTGAAGAGAATCGTGTTTACCATGATCCTGTGAATAGAATCATCTTTTTCACGATTCTAGCAATAGAATCGTGTTTACTACGATTCTCTGAAGGAAATCGTGATTTTTCACGATCCTATGAATAAAATTGTCTTTTTCACGATTCTATGAATAGAATTGTTCTTTTTCACGATTCTGTGAATAGAATCGTGTTTACCACGATTCTGTGAAGGAAATCGTGATTTTTCACGATCCTGCGAATCGAATTGTCTTTTTCACGATTCTGTGAATAGAATCGTGTTTACCACGATTCTGTGAAGGAAATCGTGATTTTTCACGATCCTGTGAATAGAATTGTCTTTTTCACGATTTTGTGAATAGAATCGTGTTTATCACGATTCTGTGAAGGAAATTGTTATTTTTTCACGATCCTGTGAATTGAATCGTGTTTACCACGATTCTGTGAATAGAATCGTGTTTTTCAGGATTTTGTTCCCAGACAATCGTGATTGCTCACAATCGTTAAAAACACGTTTTTCTTATGAAAATCGTATTTTGGGAATCGTGATTTTGTGTTTGATTAGGGAATCACGATTTTATGTTTGATTACAGAATCGTGATTCTGTCAAAATTTTTGTAAATTTTTGGTTTTTGTTTTTTTGATATCTTTTTATTCTAATGGAAGCGCCTTAGCAAAATAATGGCATGCAATAAAGAATTTTTGTCAAAATAATGATTTGTTCTACCAAAAAATTCAAAAAACAGAAAGTCGTGATTCCGTGTTTTCTAACAATTTTTTGTGTTTTTTGTGCTTTTACCAAAATGTTAAACTTGAAATTATGTTGTAAGTAAATTATCTTGCTGCCTGGTCAAGAAATGTCCAAAAGATTTTGTATTTGCAGAAAATCGCGATTCTGATAGCTCTTCTCACTCACTCTTCCACTCAAATGAATATTTTTATGAGATTTCAAGCTTTTATAGTCTTCAGACAATCGTGATTGTGTGTGTTTTTTACACAATTTTAACTTTTCACTGTATGATTCTTGTCCCTTAGCAATTTTGTGGTTTTAATTCACAAATCTTATCTTTTCCAACAAAATTTGCTCTCTTTATTCTACTGATGAAAATCGCGATTCTGTACCTAATTCTCCAACCTAATCACTTGATGCTCAATTCTTACTGAAATTTTGAAATTTTTGATTTTCTTTACTCATGCAACTTATGAAACCTTTTTAAAATCACTTACCTCAGTACCCAATAGTGCAACTAAGTCAAATTCTTTATCTTATTGAAAATCGCGATCTTGTGAAGAGAATCATGTTTTTCTCTAAACTTCCAGCTTTTGCACTTTTTGACTTTTCTTTCCACCTGGTCTTCTCCAATGTTCTTCACCAACTCTAGATCACTTGTGGCCTGCAATTATACACCACCAAACTCATTCAAAGAGATTTTTTGAAAAATTTAAACAGAAACTTCTACTCTAGACATTTTTTTTTTAATTTTCTTTCAATTTCTAGATTTTTTCTTTCACTTTTCCCCTTCCACTTTCAAACAAAAATCCTCCTGTCCAACTCTCTAAGAAAAAAGAAATTTGTTTGAATTTTTAATGAATTTTATGAATTTTTTAGTATTTTGCCCTAAATCAAGGTAAACACTTCACTTAGGGTTTTCTTGTTTCAAGATCCATTGATCTTTTGTTTCATGATTGGTTATACTCTTCTATGCTTGTAATCTAATCAGTTTGGAAGTAGAGCTTTCCAAGAAATTATGTGCTAAGAAGTACAATTATCAATTCATGCAAAGATAAACTCAAACACTTTTTTTTCAAGATGCAAATAAATCCTTTCTCAAGATTATTGTTTTGCCTTGGCTAAACAAATAGATCTATCAATTTGCACATAGCTACTTTACTTGACTTTCCTCATTGCAATCATGTCATCTTTTCCAAGATTTAACAAATTTGCTTGGTACTTGGTCAAAAAGCACTCTACATGCAAAGATAGTCACATTTTACCTTCCCTTCAACAATCTTGATTCAATTTTTTCCACACACTTGCACTTTACTCTTAAAAGATATGAGCAACTATCAATTTGCAAGAATTTCACAACTTCTTTTATCCCAAAAGGTTAACTCATGCTTTCTTTTCCCAAAAAACAAGCAAAGAAACCTACCTTTTCATTTTTCTTTCTTGATTATATAGTAGTACCTTTTTAATGTGTTCAAATACCATCAACCATGGAAGATCCAACAAGGTCCAAAACTTCAATGAAGCTTTTGCTTTGTTCCCTGGCAACGACACCAAAAAATGTTTGTTGTTACCCTTTGGAGTTGTCCTCTCCAATCATTTTAGCATAAAGGATCAACTACACATCTTTAAATTGTCAATCCGGGAAGTATGCAAAGACCACAGCCCCTTCTAGTTAATGGAATCCATGAATAAGGACTAAGATGACTGTTTTTCTTGGAAATTATGAAGAAGGAGAGAAATATCTAGGGTTTTGACTATCTTGAGTTTTACAAAAGCATTTTCAATGATCTTTGTGCCTAAAGTGTGCCATTTTCTCTGTACAATACAATTATGAAATCAAATTTCAAAAGAAGTACCTATATCACACAGGCAAGACAATCGCGATTCTGTGAAAACTGAGAATTTCCATTTCCAGCTTTGTCCTTCTATACTTTCTTACTCAATATATTAAGAATCACCTCTCTTCATACACATTACTTCCATTATCTGAATAGGCTCTTCATGTAAACCCACAATCTTAGGAGTCTCTGTTCTAGGCTTCTTTACCATTGATAGTACCTCCTCAGCTTCATAGACAGATTTTAACAACGTTTTACATGTATCCTCCTACTATTCTTCCAAAATAGCACATTCTTCATCCTTCTGCTTGGACATATGTGACACTCGGCCACACGTTCTCACCTTTCTCTACCTTTTGCACAAATTGAAATAATGTTGCCAAGTACGCAAACAATCAACTATTCAACTGCATTTTCCTCCTATCAGATAGGAAAATTTATCCATACATGCGATCATACAACTAGTGTGCCCAACTAATATTCTCCCTCTTTTTTGCCCAACAAAGCATCACATAATTCTCCTTTGACATGTAATCACATTTTACAATAAAACACAACCTCTTCAAGTACCATTTCAATTGTTCCCTTGCTTCATACGAGACGTTCTTAAGCATGTAATACTATCGAAATCCCTCTCAAGGACTAAATTCTTTGCATGGGCATTGTCTAGACACTTAGGTACTGAGGGCTCCTTTAAATAGGCAATTGAAACACTTCTAAAATTAACGCAGAAGATAATTGCACATGTGGTGCTATTTTTCCCTTGTTTTTTGCACAATATTAATCTGACTCTTTGCATAATAATTCAATCTCCAGCTATCCCATGGTAATGTCGCAAAAGAGAACAATGGTACCTTCTATAACCATGCAACATTGCCTAGAGCACTCATATCATTCTCAAAATTAAAGTCTGTATAATAATCCATCAGCAATTGAGCTACCTTACTAGCAGGTGATGACATCTAAAACTCCTTCCTCATCTTCTTGCACAAGGTTATAACTTTCTTCTGTTGTCATGTCATCCTTTCTGTTGGTGCAAGTGCCAAGCCTACACACTTGGCAAGGCCTGAGAAGATCCTATGTGGAGTGGTTGAAGTCCCATGAGAACCATTGCTATGGATTCTTTACCCTTTACCATTTGTAAATGTCTATTTGACTTAGAGGAATATTTGTATCTACCACTAAACTCATGGAGTTTGTTAGATAGAAAAGCTACAACTTCATTTGGAGAGAATATCTCCTAGTTTAGGGGAACACGTTTTAGTGAGAGCCAAAATTGAATTCAAATTCAAATTTTGAATGGAACATCTATAAAAGATGAATGTAAAAGACTCGCGATAGAGATCACTCAATCTCGAGTTTTGTTGATCACATTGTAAGGGAGTAAGGCTCACATCATAGCCTATCTATCATTGGGCATTGATCATCATGCCAATGATCATGTACAACATTGTTTCATAATACTATAGATCATTCATTATATCTGTTGATCTCTCTATCATAGTCATTCAATACAGTCACTTTGTATTGCTCATATATCAGTCATTTGTCCACCATTTTCAATGTTATGTAGCTTGTTGGAATCAGCTCTAAGTCTTCTACATGCTGAAAAATTTTGAAGACATTCTATTCAGTGGATTTGGAGAAAAGTGCGTCGAGGTGGTCACTGGTCATACTCTGCAGTGGTCCTAAAAAATCAGGGGTAATGCTACACTTGCTAAATTGATTGCTCTGTGTATAGTACATCATTTTAAGTGATTCCACTTGGGATCATTAGCTCATTAAGCTAATTTGATATCTCTAAAATGAATTTTTCTATTTCCTACTGTACTAGAAGCCCTGAGCTTAACAAGCAGCAGGTGTGTGCACAAAAATAGAAGGTTTTCATTGATTCTTGAATTTGGAAGTAGTCTGTTTTGTATCAAACATTACTTGCATCATTTCCAAAGTACATAGGCACTTGTTTAGTGTCATTCAAAAGCTAAGCGCGCCTACAACACAACTCTGAAGCTAAAGACAGCTGGTACAAAGCAAGGATTAGCAGTACCGACTCATTTTTTGGAGTGTCCATCCATCTTTTCCCACAGTGGTATGAGAGTAAAGCTAATGTAAAATGGGAGATGGTTTTCCTTATTTCATTGATAAATTGGATAGGAACAACTACCAAGCATGGTCCTTGAGGATGAAGACATACTTTCAAGGAAGGAGTCTCTATGGATGCATCTCGGGAGATGACGAGATGCCCATTTTTAGAAGCAAAGGGCAACTTACAAGAGAGGAGCACGAAAGACTCAATTCATGGTGTGCCAAAGATGCATTAGCAAGGTCACACTTACTTAACTCAATCTCTGATTTTCTTCTTCCATATATTAGGAACTGTAAGACATCCCAAGAGACTTGGGAAACATTGTCTTCATATTTCTCTTCCAACACAAGGGCTAGGAAGAACCAATTGTGGATTGGGTTTACCACTCAAAGAAAGCAACCCAAGCAAGATATCTCAAAGTATGTGACCAAAGTCAAGGATGTAGCTAATCAATTGGAAAGCATAGGAGAAGAGATTGATGACGAGCAAATTGTGAGACAAGTAATCAATGGCATTAAGTCAGATGGCAAATGGGATAGCTTCACAACTGCCATGGACTTGTACATGGACATGCACATTCAAGATCTTACCACACTCATGGGGCAACTCTTCACCCATGAAGCCAAGCTCAACAAGAATGGAGATTCATCAAGAGGTAATAGCTCTTCTACCCTATACACAGATAAAGGCAAGACTAAAGAGAAAGGGAAAAGCAAGAAGTGTGAGGATGAAGGTACAACCTCTCAAGCCAACTATGCAGGGAGAGGTAGAAACTCAAGAGGTAGGGGCAGAGGAAGTAAGCAAGGTAAGCGGAGACCTTATAACTCCTCACCATGTTATATTTTTGGATTGTCAAATCATACTACAGATGAATGTTACAGGAACTTCAAGAATCAAAGAGGTAGAGGATTTCAAAGAGGTGGATATAGACAATCAAGAGGAAGATTCAACCATCATCAAGGGTACAATAACAACTACAATAACAACTACAACAACAACTACAGTAACAACTACCAAGGAGGTTACAAAGCAAGGAAAGACTACAACAACTATACAGAGAAGCAAGATGATTCTCTTTTGATTATGAATATGACTTCAAAGCCAGGTATAAATGATGACCATCTCTTCTACATTGACTCAGGATGCTCAAATCATGTGGTAGGCAATGTAGCTCATCAGGTACAAACAGGTGATGACACCAAGCACTCAGTGATCAAGGTGGGAAATGTTAAAACCTCTGATGGAAATAAAAATCTGTTGAGCAGGGTTCTATATGTACCTACAATTACCAAGAATGTGATGAGTGTTGGACAGATTGTGGAGAAGGGTTTTCAAGTCAGGTTCAACAAATATGGAGCATTTGTGGAGGATCCCCAACATGGATTCAAGAGAATTGCCAATGGAGAAAAGACAGGTAGATTATTTACTTTTGAACTTGAAGATACAAGGAATATTGCACTTTGTAGCTACAAAGATCAAACATTGTCAGAACTTGAAATTTGGCATACGAGATTAGGGCATGTTGGTGAGAGAACTTTAAAGCAAATATGTAGAGATCAATGTGTGCTTGGAATACCTAATGTATCCAAGCAACACCTGATCTATAAATGTGGTGCTTGTCAGTTTGGAAAATCTCACAGGTTACCCTTCTCAAAGAAAGGTTACATGCATGAAGATTACCTAGAGCTTGTCCATACAGATGTACGAGGACCAAGCAAGGATCCCTCAATTTTTGGATCAAGGTATTATGTATCTTTCATTGATGATTTCAGTAGGTGGACTATCTTATATTTTATGAAGCACAAAGATGAAGTATTCAGTTGCTTTAAAAGGTATGTTGCATTTGTTGAGGACCAAACATGAAGAATTCTAAAGAGACTAAGGTCAGATGGAGGATATGAGTACTTCTCAAAAGAGTTTGATGCATTCTTGTAGGATAGAGGAATCAAGAGAGAAATTACAACAAGGTATACCCCTGCGCAAAATGGGGTAGTAGAGAGGAAAAATAGGCTGATTGTTGAAACAGCTAGGTCAATGCTAAATGAGAAAAAATTACCTAATTATCTGTGGGCAGAAAGTGTATCTAATGCCACTTATCTTATAAATAGGTTGCCATCCAAATCTCTTCATGGGATGACCCCATATGAAGCATGGCATGGTAGAAGACCTTCACTTGATCATTGCAGGATCTTTGGATGTGTTGCTTAATATGTGCATATCCCTTCTCAAATCAGAGATAAGCTAGACCCTAAGGTAGGAAGTGCATATTCATAGGGTATGACTTGAATCACAAAGGATATAGGTTCGACAATCCTTCCAACAAAGGATTTATGGTCAATAGAGATATTTATCTTTGATGAGAATGACTCTTGGTTTGAAAGTGAATGCAGGAGAGTAAAGCTACCTTATGACTTGGAAGAGGAATTTCCAAGCCTCATGAAGGAGGAGCCTCATGAATTCGATTTGAAGACATCTAATCGAATTCAAGGCATGGAAGTCCAAAGGAAAACTAAAAACGAATAAGTTGTAAGATATACCTGAATCATCCAACCAAGCAATTAGAAGATCACAAAGAGATAGCAAGAAGCCAATCAGATATGGGTATGACACTTTTTTAGTTACTAAGCACTCAGTTTATCTTGGAAAAGACTTCTCATTTGAAGAGCCATCATATGAAGAGGCAAAGACCAAGACAAAATGGAAGAAGCTATGGATGAGGAGATTGAAGCACTCAAGGAGAACGATACATGGGAGCTAGTGCCAAAGAAAGAGTCTATGAAGGTAATTGGTTGTAGATGGATCTATAAGATCAAGAGGAATTCTGATGGAATAAGTAGGTGCAAAGTACAAAGCTAGACTTGTGTCTAAGGGTTTGAACAAACCCAAGGAGTTGATTATGAAGAAACCTTCTCACTTGTGGCAAAAATGCCAACCATCAAGGTATTGGTAAGTGTGGCTGCATCAAAGAATTGGAACATGTATCAATTGGATGTAAAAAATGCATTTCTAAATGGTTGGATTTTAGAGGAGGTGTACATGTCTCAACCTCCTAGTTATGAGGACCCAAGCAAGGTAACATATGTGTGTAAATTGAACAAAGCTCTTTATGGAATGAAGCAGGCACCTAGGGCATGGAACCATAGGTTGACTACATACCTTCAGGATCAAGAATTCATCATGAGTAAAGCAGATACTTCTCTGTTTGTTAAGAGGAGTAATTTAGAGGTAATATACCTATGTGTATATGTTGATGATATCATACTCACAGGTAATGATGCTAATGGCATCAAGAAAATTAAGAATCAAATGATGCAAGAGTTCAAAATCAGTGATCTAGGATCATTAAAGTATTTTCTTGGACTTGAGTTAGTCTATACGAACTCTGGAATTTATACTACTCAGAGAAAGTATTGCTCATGAAGGTTATGAGCTTGAGAATATTGCAGGTTACCAAAGCATAGTGGGAGGCTTAAATTATGCTACATTGACAAGGTTTGATATTGCTTATGGAGTAAGTGTTTTAAGTCAATTTATGCACAAACCTAGGGCACCTCACTTGGAAGCTGCCAAGAGGATTTTGAAGTACATTAAGGGCACTCAAAATCAAGGATTATACTTTCCTTATACCTCAGATTTGGACATTAAGATATATTCAGATGTAGATTGGGTAGGTTGCAAAAATGATAGAAGGAGTACCTCAGGATACCTATCTTTTGCAAGTGACAAACCTATATCATGGTCTTCCAAGAAGCAACCTACTCGTGCTTTATCTTCAACAAAAGTAGAATATAGAGGATTGGTCAATGCTACTCAAGAGGCCATATGGATCAGATTGTTATATACAGAATTGGGTTTGCATACTACATCTCCAATGATTTTTGGAGATAATACAAGCTCACTACATCTTGCAGCGAATCCTATTTATCATGCAAGGACCAAGCATATAGAAGTCCACTATCATTATGTGAGAGAGAAGGTATTGAGAAAGGAAATTCAGTTGGCATATGTTTCAACCAATATGCAATGTGCAGACTTATTGACTAAAGCACTTGATGGTACTAAACTTTGTAAGTTTAAGTTTATGATTGGATTGCAAGACATTCAAGAGGAGTGAATAAGAAGACCAAACCAAGATGTTTGGCTTGAGGGGGAGTTGTTGGTGCAAGTTCCATGCCTACACACTTGGCAAGGCATGAGAAGATCCTATGTGGATTGGTTGAAGTCCCATGAGAACCATTGCTATGGATTCTTTATCCTTTACCATTTGTAAAAGTCTATTTGACTTAGAGGAATATTTGTAGCTACCACTAAACTCGTGGAGTTTGTTAGATAGAAAAGCTATGAGTTCATTTGGAGAGAATATCTCCTAGATTAGGGTAACACTTTTTAGTGAGAGCCAAAATTGAATTCAAATTCAAATTTTGAATGGAACATCTATAAAAGATGAATGTAAAAAACTCAAGGTAGAGATCACTACAATCCCGAGTTTTGTTGATCACATTGTAAGGGATTAAGCCTCACATCATATCCTATCTATCATTGGGCATTGATCATCATGCCAATGATCATGTACAACATTGTTTCATAATACTATAGATCATTCATTATATATGTTGATCTCTCTATCATAGTCACTCAACACAGTCATTTTGTATTGCTCATATCTTAGTCATTTCTCCACCATTTTCAATGTTCTATAGCTTGTTGGAGTCAACTCTAAGTCTCTTACATGCTGAAAAATTTTGAAGACATTCTATTTAGTGGATTCGGAGAAAAGTGCATCAAGGTGGTCACTGGTCAAACTCTACAGAGTTCCTAAAAAATCGGGGGTAATGCCACACTTGCGAAATCGATTGCTCTATGTATAGTACATCATTTTAAGTGATTCCACTTGGAATTATTAGCTCATTAAGGTAATTTGATATCTCCAAAAGGAATTTTTCAAATTCCTACTGTACTAGAAGCCTTGAGCTTAACAAGCAACAGGTGTGTGAACAAAAATAGAAGGTTTTCATTGATTCTTGAATTTGGAAGTAGTCTATTTTGTATCAAACATTACTTGCATCATTTCCAAAGTACATAGGCACTTGTTTAGTGTCATTGGAAAGCTAAGAGGGCCTACAACACACCTTTGAAGCTAAAGAGGGCTGGTACAAAGCAAGGATTAGTAGTACCAACTCATTTTTTGGAGTGTCCATCCATATTTTCCCACACTTTCACACCACACTTTCTCTCTTTCTTAGTCTGCGTTTCATTTTGACAATAGAGGAAGGGTGAAGGACTACTGGTAAACGAGCTGTTTTGCTTTTCGGCATAGCAGGCAACACTTGAACTATACAAGTTGAACAAGAATGCACATGCAAAACAAAGCTTGTCCGTACGACAAGACTATTTACATACCTCATGCGACTTAGCCATGATTTAAATAGTTTCAAATGAAATCAGCATAATAATTGCATCTTTACCCACACTTCAAGGTCAATAAAAATACTATTTCATTGATCTTTTTTAACTAACCAAACTCCAATTCCATTAATTCCGATTGAAAAAAATTTGAAAAACCAATATCTGATTAATTCTCCTAAAGTAATAAAGAATCTGACGGTATAAGGTTCAACTGAAGAAACCATAAACCTTGAACCTACACATGGAATCCACTAAAATATTGACAAACCACTTTGTGTAACCTTGGACCAACAACCATAAAGAAAACATATAAATAAGCAATCCTTATTGCTTTGGGGACCATTAATGATGTTGTTTTGACTATCGGAATCACACATTATTTATACTAAATTGGCTGTTAATCAATCCATATGTGGAGGTGTACCTTGAAATATTTTCAAGAGAAATCCATTAATAGGTTTTTCCATTTTTGTACCAAAGACATCTACTACCAAAAAAGTCCCTTGTCCCAAATCCTGCACAATCTGATATGGACCCTTATATCTCAAGGTGAGATTTCATGGATGTGGTCCTAATTTTGAATTATACACCATAGCCGAATCTCCAACTTGAAATACTTTAAGTTTTACATTCATGTTTACCCAAGCTTGCCTCCTTCTTTGTATAATTTATGTAATTTAAGCACTTAATAAACAATCTTCCTCCAATTGCAAAAGGTATTTACTTCTATGCGTGATAGATAATTTCAAAGACATCTTTTTTGCTATTACATGTAAACTTGGAACCACAAATTCCATTGGGACCATAGCTTCTAAACCATACACTAATCTCAATGGCATCATTGCCATTGTTACTTTAAAAGCTGTTTTGAATGACCATAATGCTGAATCTAACAATAAATCCCAATTCTTTTGATTATCATCAATTAACTTTTTAAGAATTGTTAATAAGGTCTTATTAGTGCTCTCTGTCTGACCATTTGCTTGTAGGTGGTAAGCGATAGATTTCTTGTGCATGATGAGATGTGTCCGTGTCAATTCAGAAATTACTTCATTAAGAAAATGAGCTCCTCTGTCACTCACCAATTCCATTGGATATCCAAATCTAGTCATAATGTTATGGTAAAGAAACTTAGCTACACTAGCTACCTCATTATCTTTAAGTGAAACTGCCTCAACCCACGTTTTACAATAATATATTGCCACTAAAATATACCCATTTTGTTGATACAAATATCAAGCCTACACATTTGCCTAGAGTTTATTGAAGCTCCATGGAAACCATTGCTAGGTGGGAAATTGGATCCCAAAGCAGAGAAGTGTATCTTTATTGGATATGATCAAAACCAAAAAGGATACAAATTGTATAATCCCACTAACAAAGGCTTCTTAGTTGGTAGGGATGTAGTCTTTGATGAAAATAAATCTTGGTTTGATGATGACAAGAAAGTGAAGCTACCCTATGACTTGGAAGAAGACTTTCCATCTCTTCCAACAAAGGAACCAAAGCATCATGAAGATAGTGACTCTGAAGATGAGTTGAAAGATTTAGAGAAATTGAAGCTATGGAAGAACAAAGGGAAATCTAAGGTGAAGCCCTAGCCCAAGGATCAGAAAGCTCTCATCAACCAATTAGAAGATCAATGAGAGAGAAGAAGAAACCAGAGAGATATGGATTTTGATACATCTTTGGTCACAAAGCATTCAATCTATATGGCTAAGGACTCCAACAATGAAGAACTAGCATCTTACGAAGAAGCTCAAGGCAAGAAGGAATGGATAAAAGCAATGGATGAAGAAATGGAAGCTCTTATGGACAATGAAAAATGAGAACTTGTTCCTAGCAAACCATCATTGAAGGTAATTGGATCAAGGTGGATCTATAAAGTAAATAGGAATTCATATGGTAGTATTAATAGACACAAGGAAAGGTTAGTAGCCAGGGGGTTTTCCCAAACCCATGGCATAGACTATGAAGAGACCTTCTGATCTATTGCTAAAATTCCTACCATTAAAGTACTTGTTAGCATTGCTACATCTAGGAATTGGAAGCTATACCAACTAGATATAAAAAATGCATTTCTCAATGGTTGGATTTTAGAGGAAGTTTATATGGCACAACCACCTGGTTATGAAGATGCACATCATCCCAATTATGTGTGTAAATTGAAGAAGGCTTTGTATGGATTGAAGCAAGCTCCAAGAGCTTGGAATCACAGATTAGTTACCTTCTTTTAGAACCAAGGATTCAAATCTATTAAAGCAGATACATCATTATTCATCAAGAGGAATGGATCAGAGGTCATATATCTGTGTGTATATGTAGATGGCATTATAATTACAGGGAATGATGTCAATGGAATTAAACAGGTAAAGGTTGGAATGAAGGAATGAATTCAAGATCAGTGATCTTGGAGCTCTCACTTGATTTCTTGGACTTGGACTTGTCTATACAGATTTGGTATCTACATCACTCAAAGGAAGTATGTACATGACATGCTTTCTAAGTTTAAAATGGAGAATACCAAGTGTGCAGGGACACCCATGGAGTTGAAACATAAGTTAAATGCTTATGAGGGAGAACCTATTGAAGATATCACAAGCTATCAAAGCTTGGTAGGAAACTTGAAATATGAAACTCTCACAAGGGTGGACATATGATATAGTGTTAGCATACTCAATCAATTTATGCACAAGCCAAGGAGGCCACACATGGAAGCAGCCAAGAGAGTAATCAAATACTTGAAGGGTACCATCAATGAAGGGCTTTTCTACACCATCACTTCTAAAATTGATATCAAACTTTACTCAGATTCATATTGGGCTGGATCAACGGATGATAAGAAGAGTACATTAGGCTATTTGTCTTTCGTAGGTTCAAAAATAATTTAATGGTCTTCAAAGAAGCAACCAACTCTTGCTCTATCATCAACTAAAGCTGAATATAGAGGATTGGCTAATGCAACACAAGATGCTACGTGGTTAAAGTGTTTATACTCAGATTTGGGGTTACATACCTTAAATCCAAATGCTCACAGCAGCCAGCATGATTACAATTCAAAGGTTTCCTTTTGGAGGAATGATATACATAGGGATGAGTGTGTAAAAATGCACAAGAGTAAAAGTAATAAGCAAGACATGCTTATGGAATGAACTTGACACTCAACATAGACACATACAAAGAAGCATATGAACCACGATTGGTCCCAAGCAGACGTGTCACGGCCGAAGGGCAAGACACATTTGAACTTCCTATTCCCACATGGCTCAAGTCAGTTGAAGAGCTAGATGAGACCCACTCCACACGTGTAGAGGCACAACTACATGTTGTGGCCCTAATCGAGGAATGCATTTTACAATTTCCCTATTTCATTGAGTTGACCCCTCGATGGCATATCTCCATCAATGAGCTTCAATACAAACCCTAGTTCTTATGGATAGCAGAATATCAATTAGCTATTGAAAAGGAAAAGAGGAAGAAACCAACTTATGCCACTTAGTTTGAGCTCGATGACCTACCCCCTGAAGCGCAACAAGGAAAAATCTTTCAATCAAACTACCACAAGAAAATCCTTCAGGAATACCCCAAAATGATGCATACCTGGACCAAAGCCCCACTGCACCTAAAGTACAATCCGTGTTGGGGTCTGGTGCCATGACGCAAATCTTGGACCACCTTTGCCATTAAAGTCCAAAATAATAAGCAGTGCCAAGATTGGCTAAAATATCCCTATCTTGCACCACTGCGTGGCCCTCCAACAGTTGGATACATGATGGTGACCATCTAACACTCCACTCCCCAGACTCTATCGCATGGAGGACATCGTCACACACATGACCATTAAGATCTTTGATATGATGCAAACGGTTTTTAAGATCTTTCGCTATGTCAAAGCACCACATGTCAATACCCCAAACTTTGAGGATGGCAACCAAGACCTCGCCTATGACATGAGAACCACGCCATCGCTCCAGGTATGTTACACATGGCATTGCTACATCAAGTATTTACCTACATGTTACAAGATGACTTTTGAAGAAATGTTCATGACGGGATTTTATGAATAGCATTCTGAAGTCTTCATCAGCTGGCCTACCCATCTCCTTTTGTTGTTCGCTTGCGAGCAACTTGTATATTTGGCACACTACCAACTTCCGCTTCTCCACAAACCTCAGGCTTTAGACAGGGAAAAATTAGAAGCTGATCTTGCATGAGGAATTCACATTGTGGAGCACACCCTCGCATAGGACCTCTTGCAAAATACATTATCCAGACCCCACAACAAGGATCTATTGGGGACGACACACGTGAGAGGGAGGAGGGTGTTGGTAGCAACCATAGGCATCAATGTAGAGGAAGTATGTAGAAGTGGACTAGAAAGAGTTGTGGGCAAGCCAGACAGTCATTTTTTTCAAAGAAATATACTTGATATTACTTCTTCAAAACTCCAAATAGTGATTTTCATCACTTTTGTAATATATGTATCATAAAATACCCAATTTTGTGCTTAGTAGCTCCATTTTGTGCAAGCCAAGGAGTCCTTGAACTTGAGGAGCTTAGGTAGAATGATCATACCAATTTTGGTTATTTTTAGATATCCTTTAGACCTCCAAATGACCCCAAGAACCTATTTTTTAACTATGCTAGTCGCTAGATGTGAAACCGGTCAAAACTAGTCAAAAAACTATAAAAAGAGCTAGAGAGCTCATTTTTGAGGTTAGCTTGTATGAGTTGATGAGAGATCAGAGCTAGATTGAGCTTGCAATAGTGTTATTCACAAATAGAGTCCATTTTCTACTTTCCATTGTGTCTTGCTTGTCTCTTCCTTGTGTGTGTGTGTGTATGTGTGTGTGCATTCTCATGCTTCTCACCTTCGCATTCACTACTTCCTGCATTTATGATCTTCATATCACTCCTATTGCTTCCACAGATTGACATTAAGGAGGTAGAGCTTCTTAATGTGGTACTTACCATTGTGCTAGAGCAACACAAAGTATGTTGAAAAACTACTTCAATGTTTTGACTTTGAAGATTGCAAGCCAGTTTCCACACCAGTTGAGACAAGATTTAGGTTCTTAGTTGAGGGTTCCAGTGATGCATTTGACACTTCTCTTTATCAGAAAGTTGTGCGATGTCTTATACATGCATGCAACACAAGGCCAGATATATAGTATGTAGTTTCCTAGTTGAGTCGATCATGCATAGCCCTGACACTAAGAATTGACAAGCGGTGAAATGTGTGTTTAGATATCTCAAAGGCACTTTGAGCTTAAGTCTCTTTTATGGAAGAGATATTCAGCCATGCTTGCATGCTTTTACAGATAGTGATTGGGTTGGTTGTTATGATACTCACATGTCCACTAGTGGTAATCGCTTTTTCCTTGGAGACTCATGCATATATTGGTTGAGTAAGAAGCAATTTACAGTGGCAATATTGAGTTATGAAGTTGAGTATAGGGAAGTTTTTATAGCTATAGTGGTGCAAGTCAACCATCAATTGATGTCTTGGATAAATGAAGAAAAGATCAACAAATGAAGACTTGTATACATATGTGCATTAAACTTGAAGTTAGCTCACTTATATCTTTATTATGGTCATGAGCTTGTACATAGATGTCTATATATACAAGTAGAAAGTCGAGGCAAGTATGAGAGAGCATGAAATGAGAAGAATTAGAAGTTGTAAGAGTCATTTGACACTTTAGAAGTGAAGAAGATCTCTCTCATCATTTAGATGTAAAGTTTTCTGAGTAGAAGAAAAAGTTCTGTCCGATATTTTGTTGTGTTTTCCTTCTGTGTTTGATCATTTAAAAAATCCTTTTGTAGATGTCTAACTCCATATTTAATGCTTCTATGGTTAAGATTTGAGAGCCTAATTATAAAGAGGCTGAGAGAATTATGTGTAGGATCATTTGTATGTGAAGAAGTGATGAATGTCTTCTGAAACATGCACAATATCGATGGTCAAAGAATTGATCAGATCTCAGTGAATAGTGTAATGTTTTACACAAATGAGGAGTCAAAGTCTAAGTTGGAAGGTAATCCATCTATGGCTAAAAGCATTTGATTAAATGGTTTGTAATTTGGGAGAAGCATGCATTAGAAGTAGCAGGTGTCAAAGTCAACTATACAGGAGAATAATTTCAAACATAGGTGGATTGTTTGGATCATTTCTCAAGATCTGTGAAGTGAGGAAACTACGCTGCAAGGTAATATGTTTGTTCACCCCACTATCAAAGTACCAAACATATGAGTCTACTACAGACATACATTGTTCATGAGAAGGTGAATCGTAACTGCAAACAGTGGTAAATGTCCATTCTTTATTCGGTAGAAGATTGGCAAACTCTGTTTTGGGTGTAGAAGCCTCTGCAACAACCATTCGAGCCTCTTTCTTCCTTGCCTCTTTAGTAGCTAGTTTTGGATAGCTCTTTACTACATGATCATTTCCTTTACAGTATTTGCAAAACAATTTCTATTTTTTTGTTTTCTTCTCTTCTCTATCTTCCTTCTTTGATTGTGTACAATTCATAGATTTTTGCTTACTAGTAGAAGAGCTCCATTTACCTTTTCCCTTCTGACTAGCCAGGAAAGCTTGATCTACAACATGCATTATGGACCTGTTCTACCTAAACTGATCTTCTTGCAACAAAACAAAGACTAACTCCTCAAATTTTAAGGCATTTGGATTGCCATTCATCATCAAACAAAGAGTAGAAGAAAACTCTAATATGAATCGAGAAGTCTTTTCAGAATAGTCTACACAAGTGAATTGTCAAGCAAGACTTCATCAGCAAAAATCAATTGTTCCTTCAAGTCTTTGACTTTGTCAAAAAACTATCCATGGAATCTCCTTCATTCATGTGCTCACTCTCCAACTATTTTCGGAGGTAAGCAACACGAACTTCACTCCTTGCCTGGTATAAAGTGGTAAGTGTATCACAAGCATCCTTAGCTATTCTGGAAGAACAAATGTGAGGAATAATGGAATGTTTGATAGACAAGGCTATCAATGCATGTGCTTGAGCATCTCTTGTCACGAGGAAGCAGATAAGGAAGAGAGCTCACACACACACTCTCAGAATCAAAGAGAAGCATACACTCAGATTGAGGCAAGGAAGAATGATCTTCTTCTTCTTCTTCTTCTTCTTCTTCTATTACATTAAAAGGAATGTACAAGAATGACCTAAAAACAAGAATACAACTACTGCAATATATAAAAACCAATACATAAGGAAAAACCTAATGTCCGCAAATGAGTGAGCTGGCAAGAAACAAATGTGCCATCACTCTCGGTAGATAAATCTAATAAAGCTCAATCAAGTGTCCCTGACATATACGGCGTGACCACTATACATGTTAGAGAAATGAAAAAGTAATACATGTCATCTTGGATCATCACATGTTGAGCTTGATATCTCAACACTCCCCCTCAAGCTCAAGGCCGTGTCCTCTAATCCAAGCATCTTCCAAAACTTCTTCAACTTCTCTGTTCCAAATGATTTAGTGAAAATATCAGCAACCTACTCATTTGTTCTCACATAAACAAGATCAATATCACCTGCTAATACCTTCTCTCTGATGAAGTGATAATGTACCTCGATATGCTTTTTTCTAGTATGAAAAATAGGGTTTTGTGCTAGTTGTATGCTACTAAGATTATCACAATAGATAGTGATAGGCTTTTGCACTTCCACACCTAAATCTGCAAGTAGCATCTCCAACCATGATGCCTCACATGCTGCCATTGGAGCACCTCTATAATCAGCCTATGTACTCGACAAAGCAATAGTGTGTTGCTTCTTGTTGCTCCATGTAATGGTTGCACCTCCAAGTGAGAATAGAAAGCCACTAGTAGATGTTCTATGTAGAATACTACCAGCACAATTTGCATCGATGTATCCATGAACCTGCAAATCTACACCAGCTTCATAAAACAATGCACAATCCAAAGTAGCACTCACATAACATGGAGTGTGCCTCAGAACATCCAAATGTGACTTCCTAGGAACCTACATAAATTGACTTTCAAGTCCAATAGTATAGCTTGGATCAGGCTTTGTAATTGTGAGATATATAAGACTCCCCACAATTTTCCTGTACATATTAGCATTTCCAATGCTTCACCTGATGTAGTATCCAACTTCAAAATTTTTGATCTAATGGCATAGAAATTGGCTTACAATCAACCATACCATACTTTTGCAGCATATTCAAGGCATATTGCCTTTGCGACATCCATATACCTGTTTCTATATATATGAACTCAATACCCAAGAAGTAGCACAACACACCAAGATCTTTCATGTCAAATTCTTGCATAAGAATTTGCTTTACCTCTTTAATGCTTTCTTCATTATCACCACCTACAATCAAGTCATCAACATAAATAGCCACAATTGTGATGCCATCATCACCCTTCCTTGCATATAGTGAATGATATGCATCACACATAGAAAACCCAATGGTGTTTAAGTAATCAGCAATCATTGCATGCCATGCACGAGGAGCTTGCTTCAGCTTGTACAAAGCCTTTTGCAACATGCAAACATATTCTAGATGCTTTGAATCTTCATATCCTTGTGGTTGGTCCATGCATACTTCTTCCTGTAACTCACCATGTAGAAAAGCATTCTTCACATCCATGTGATGCAAAGTCCACCCTTTTTTTGTAGCTAATGCAATAAGTGTTTTGACACAGTACAAGAAATACGGGGCATACCGACACCCTCGAATTGAAAAAAAATGGGAATCATCGCTTATATGATGCTACCATCACATAAGCGACGGCCTTGCTTTTGTTTTTTTTTTTTTTACGAGCGGTCGTCACATAAGCAATGTTAGCATCACTTACGTGAACGTCCTATGTTCCAGAGCATCGCATAAGCGACGCTTTGGAATGTTAAAAAAATTTTCTCATTTCTCTCGGCACATTTGTGCCGAGATTTGGACGCACAAGTGAGAGAGAGAGAGAGAGAGAGAGAGAGAGAGAGAGAGAGAGAGAGAGAGAGAGAGAGAGAGAGAGAGAGAGAGAGAGAGAGAGAGAGAGAGAGAGAGAGAGAGAGAGAGAGAGAGAGAGAGAGAGAGAGAGAGAGAGAGAGAGAGAGAGAGAGAGAGAGAGAGAGAGGGCGAGAGAGACACATAGCACACTCGTTGAAGCCAGGTATGTGTTGGTGTATGAAAAACCATAAGAACTAAGGTAAAGTGATATTAGAATACCTCAATAACCATCATTAGCTTAGCAACACTCTCAATTTGAAAACTTTAGCACTAAACTTAGTGAAATTCAAAAATTTACTTCTTAAAAATCTGTGCCTTTTCTTCTAGCTTCAAATCTGATTTGGACTAGCTTGATTCTTGTAAATTCTTTTGATCATTTGCTAATAGAAGTTCTTGCTAATGTTAAGCAACACATTCCAAGCAAAACTTTCAAGTAATAACTTCAAAATCTTTTGAATTCACTTGAACATTTGAACTATGTTTGAAATCTGAAAAATGACTTCATCGATTTGACATACCTTCACTGTTAGACTCATTTCTATGAATACACATCCCATTTTGCAAAGATCTTTTGACCAATTGTAGTTGAAGGTAGTAACTTCAAAATGAGCTATGACTCATGAAAAACTTTACATTATACTGTGAGATTTGACTATTAGAAGATCAAGGAAAAGTGCACTAGAAAACGCGTAACTATCAACTAACTTTCACACTGATATGAAATCACTTAGAATTCACCACACAAGAGGAATTAGATTAAATCCTTCTACACAAACATGTGTTATCTATTAGAGAAGATGTGTACAAAATGGTATCGCTTCATTCTGCTCATAGCCATGGAAAACGCTCATTTTACATATAAATTTAAATAAATATCTTATGTTTTATTCACATGATTTTTTTAAATTTTTGTAGTGAGCATGATGAGAGGGATAAAAAATATGTACTTAGTTCACTTGAGACAGAGTTTGGGACACGATGGTCGCATAAGTGGTGTCTAAAAGAGATGCGGACACTTATGGCTCATCGTCACGATAATGCATGGTATGCATTGCTTTTATGTATATATACGTGGACATGAGTATGTGTGTTTATGTATGTATGTATGTATATGAGAGAGAGAGAGAAAAGCGTGAAACTAGAGGTACAAATACATGCATACACACACATATACATCATACATGCACATTTACACACATATACACATACATGCACATTTATACATACACACACATACATGCACATGTTTACACACACATACACATGCATGCAGTTACACACATATAATAGATACACATAAACACATACACATACTCACATACACATACACATGCATAATCATATGTACACACGCATAAACTCATATAATCATATTTACATGCATATATACATATACACATGCATATACACACACACAACACATGCATACACACATATAGATACACATACATACACATGCATATGCACATATAGAAACACATACATACACACATGCATGCACACTATATATATATATATATATATATATATATATATATATATTTCAAAATGCTAATTTGAAAACACTAATTTTGATATTAGGGTTTTAAAACCCCTAATTTTAAAAATCTAATTCAGCCTTTTAGCCATATGATTGAAGTATATGTACACATTGCATCTATTCCTCTGACGTCCTACTAGAGAGATGTCTCTCCTCCCAACCTTATGCCTCTATATATAGCTACTCGAATCAGCGAGGATCATAATATATATAAAGATATATACACATCATGTAGATACACATACATAAATATAAAATGGAGTAGATACATTATGCATCACACATACATGCCTAAATGCACACATAAATATATATATATATACATGCATACATATTTACATGTACACATTTACACATAGACACATGTACACATCACATATACATGCCTACATGCACAAATGTATACTTATACATGCATACACAATTATAAACACTTGCATATATTACATGAATACATGAATATTTTACATAAGTGCATATGCATACATACACATATGCATACTAACACATGTATACATATATCACACACATGCACACACATACATATACATGAGATACATATATATGCATACTAACATATGTATACATATAATACACATGAATACACACACATATGCATACATACATGATAAAAATTTGCTCCTCAAAGATAAAGCTATATATAGAATAATTAGGCATACCCCCGAGCTTCGTGTTCTAACTTAAAAGAACACGATTTCATCTCTCTAGTAGGATTCATCGTCATTCAAGTTGAATAAAGAATCTATTATCTGATATCCATTCAGAAGCTTCAAGTTATTGACCGATAACTAGAGTAGAATTTACTATCTAATCTGCTCATATGTTTTCATTATTGCCATCATTTTGGTAAGACATCAATATAGTCTCATCTTCATTATCCTTATTGATTTCATTTATTTCTTCTATTGTTAAATCTGTGTTCTCATGAGTCACATCATCTATTGATGGATTAATATCAATTTCTGGTAATTCCTCTTCCTCATTAGTAGAATCAGCATGTAGAATATTATCCGCTTCATAAAAAAGATTAGTATCATTATCACGTATAATGATTCTAATTTCTCTTTCAGATGTTGATGTATCAGTATCTGATGCTGAATCATCAAGAGGACTTTCTTCGATCTCTCTAACAATAAACTGTTCAAACAATGACGTATCTGTAGGTTGAACATGAATGACTTGCCACCAAGGGTGAGCATCTGGGTTTTTATAAAAAAATGTTTGTTCAATATGCCTAGGAAGAATATACGGTTCTTTAGTAGATCACATTACCTTGGAAGAATGGATTGCCCAAAACCCAGATAATTCCTTTCTTAATGTGGAATTACTACCTTTATACTCAGCTCGAAACCAATCAACCTTCAAAATGACCTATCAAAATATATAAAAACAAAAACCCATTATTAGTTGCTTAAAAAAATAACTAACTCTATCATAAAAAATATAAACTTTTTTCTACCTGTTTGAATGTACGAAATGAAATTTCGTAGATACCAACAATAGTTCCTACGTAACCAAGTTCGCCATCTATAAGGTTCGTGTCTTTTGAACTAGCACGTGATAGTTGCTTGAAAGAAACAACAATACTAGAATCCTCTATTTTACATAAAGAATCAATGGCTTTGATTCTAATATGTTGTCCAAAAGCCGACATATTAGTGAACATTCAAGCCTGCAAAAGAAATTAAATTAGTAAATAGAAACTAATATACATATATGAAAAAAATAAAATATTATTAATATAAAATTAGCTTTCATTCACAACCTATCATTAACTCTCTCTGCTCATGTGAGATTTCTTCATTATTTGCATTGGCGCATTGCAAACGGTTATACAGCCAATCCGTGAAAGAAGATATATCTGTAATCTCATTATTATCGAGATTACGTCTATATCTTTTGTTTCTTTGCCTTTTACTTCAGAGATTTTTAAGTTCCTATTAGTACTCGCTAAGGAATGCTTGCATGCATTTGCTATTATATGCTACAAAAGTAGAAACATCATTTTTCTCTTGAAATGTAAATAAAAATGGAACTCCCTTACGTGATAATACCTCATCTATTAGTTTTGAAGAAGACTCGTTGGTCCATGCACGTGGATCTTCTTCATGAACTCTTTCAAGGTACTCACTAATGTAATACATACACTCTTCAAGCATCCAACCCTTTGCCATGGATCCTTCTTGTTTCGCTCTTTGTCGCACATAAGCTTTTAATATTCCCATAAATCGCTCGATCCAAAACATCCATCGAGTGTTGACAACACCTGCAATCTCTATTTCATCTACAATATGGACTAATAAATGAACCTGAATATCAAAAAATGAAGTAGGAAGTTCTTTCTCCATCAAACATAGTAGCTCTTTGCATTCACATTTTTTTTGTGGGATCGAGTTTTTGTCAATCTCTTTTGATGTAATCCACCTATACATATCGTTAAAAAAATTATAAAGAAGTTAATTAAAAAATAAAAGATATCCAATATTCATACATATTAAATATAAAAGTATCATAATTATCTTTTAAGCGATCCAAGAGGATAGATCACATCTCGTACTCCTTTTGTTGTACATCCATCGATAACCAAAGGTAAAATATGTTTCAAAAAGCTATGCCAGTCATGGGTCTTTAACCCAGATAAGCTCTTATCATCCATAGTAAACATGTTTTGAAAAGATGCTCCATATCCTATAGGAGTCCTAATCAATTGAATTCTATTGTTGATAGTCTGTATCTCTTTTGTTGTAAGTACCCAAGGGCTAGGTGCATAATTCATTTTCTGTCAATGTCTATCAAAAACTGGCCATAACTTTGGTTTTGATTTTTGATCTTTCAAATCATTCCTTGATTCTATGGTAACTTTTAGTCCAAGAAGATGCTGCCATAATGAATAACCAATATTCTTGAATATATGCATAGGATCAAGAAGATGACATACTTTTAACTCTTTCCAATACTCCAAAGAATACCATATTGATATGTTCTCTGCGAGTGCCAATTTTCCTTTACCTCTCTTCACATACTCATTATCTTCATCATCACTAAAGATTTTTTATTATGGATCTATCAGAGGTCCATCTGTCCATTTTTTATACCAATCCATAGGCGTCATAGGTTTTGGACACTGACCTGTTTCAAGCTTTCCATTAAAATGTATCGCTTCTCTTTTAGATCTTAATGGATGATCATCAGGCAAGAATCGTCGATGTCGAAGATAAATATTTTTGTTGAGATTCTTACTATAGATTGATCTCAACCAATCACCACAATATGGACAAGATTTATACTCCTTAGTAGATATTCCTGCATCATGAAAACGATAAAAATATAATTAGATTAAATCATATTTATTTATATGCATATTGAATAAAAAAATTACATCAATACCTGAACAAACACCATATCCTGGAAAATCGTGAATAGTCCAAGCCACAATAGCATGAACCGTAATATGTCTTTCATTGATGCTTTTCGATACATCAATGACATTAATACCTCTCCATAACTCTTGGAGATCGTCAATGAGAGGAGCAAGATATATATTCATATCTTTAACTTGTCTTTTGCCTTGGATTAAAAGTGAAAGCATTAAATGTTCCTTTTTAATGCTAAGATATGGCGGAAGATTGTAGTTTATGACTACCACTGGCCATGTTGACCATTTACTGGATTTCATGGAGAATGGATTAACCCCATCTAATGCAACTCCTAACTTTAGATTCTGTGGATTTTGTGAAAATTCAGGCCATGTAGAATCAATATGCTGAAATGCAACACTATCATGAGGAATTTTGATTATTCCATCAGTACTTTTATGATCATGTCCCCATGTCAAAAGCTTCGATAATTCGGGGCTTTGAAACATATGTCTAATCCGTGAAGCCAATGGAAAATGTATCAATACCTTTTTTGGTATTTTACGTTCTTCGCCCTTATATCGAGGAGATTGACATTTGGGACATGTCAAATAGTCTCCATATTCACCTCTATATAAAATACAATTGTTAGGACATGCATCTAAACATTGATAATCTATACCAAGATTGTTGATTATCTTCTTCATTTCATCATGTGAGGTAGGAAGAATATTCTGACTTGGTAAAAACTTTTCAGATAATAACCTGTAAGTTCATCAAAAAAATATATATTAAAAAAAGTAAATAAATAAATACACACACACACACACACACACACACACACATATATATATATATATATATATATATATATATATATATATATATATATATATATATATATATATATATAATTTTATATATGGGTATGTTTATGTGTATGTGTATATGTGTTTTATAGGTGTATATGTATGTATATATATG
Source organism: Ceratopteris richardii (assembly GCA_020310875.1). NCBI lineage: Eukaryota > Viridiplantae > Streptophyta > Polypodiopsida > Polypodiales > Pteridaceae > Ceratopteris > Ceratopteris richardii. The sequence goes on along the minus strand of CM035416.1, from coordinate 48,459,500 downwards.
TATGCGTATATGTATGCATATATGTATATGTATGTGTGTATACATGTATATGTATGTATGTATTTATGTATGTATGTATGTATGTATGTATGTATGTATGTATGTATGTATGTATGTGTATATATGTATATGTATGTGTGTATAAATGTATATGTATGTATGTATGTATGTATGTGTGTATGTGTATATATGTATGAATGTGTACGTATGAATGTGTATGTATGTATGTATATGTATGTATGTATGTGTAGCTATGTATATTTGATTTCGTTTTTAATTATTTTTTGTATATTGTGGTTTGCAGATTTTCATATCTAGACCATTGAATCGTCTGGCGGTTTCCCATTTTATAGTCAATGTATTACATGTCTTGCTAAGTTGTTTACAAATATTAAGTATTAGTTACCTATGAAGGCATTAAGTCATCAGTAAAGTGGGAGGATCAAATTCATCACAAATATTTTGAACGAGGCATTAATAATTCCAAAAGATGGGTGGACAAAAAGTGTTCATTCAATGCAAGTTTTTGTTCTTACCTTAGCTAAAGTAAGAATAAAAACCTGCATTGAATGAACATTTTTTTCCGCCCATCCTTTAAAATTATTTTTTCATCCTTCAAAATCTTTAAGATAAACTTGGTTCTCCCATTTTACTAATGACGTAATATCTACATAGCTAACTAATACTTAATATTTGTATGCAAAAGAGTTAGCAGCACATGTATTAGGCCGACTAAAATAGGAGGAACATATGTGTCAAGAAGATTATAAAGGTTTCGTGGATAATAAGGTGATGGGAAAAAGTTTTAGGCTATCCAAGACAAGAAGATAAGAGGCAACATTAATGACAACAGTAGGATGGTTATCATTTGAAGATGCACATAAGAAATTACAAGTGCAACAGTTTATGGTGCTGCAACAAGAATTACTAAAAGAATAGAAGTTGTTAAATGAGATATTAAATTTAGATGAGTATCTAAAGCAACAAACACAGGTTCAAGAGTTGCAACAGGAATTGCAATTAAAATTGGAACAATATGAATAGAGGATGTCGAAGTAGAAGAAACAAAAAGCAATGGAAGTAGTAAAGCTTAAAAAATCTTTGCAGGTATTTGAAGAATGTACAACAAAAATGTAGGAGATAATGAGTAAGGAAATGCAAGGTCTTGCACAAGCTAATGTGGTGTTACAACTTGAGAACAAGGTGCTGAATTTACAAATTAATCCATTGCAAGTGTTGGAAAAGCAAATGCTGTAGAATGAAGAAATAGAGATGGATGCGATACTTATGTCTGAGATGGATATGATTTTGATGAAGCAGCAAATACAAAAACAGATGCAAGAATTGTGGAAAGGAATCAAAGAAATAATGGAAACCTCAATCAAATACTCTTATGAAGTTATAAAGGATGGTTTTGTTTCTTCCTATGAAAGCTAGTTATTGGAAGTTATTGATCAGAATCGAACAAAGAAGGGAATTATTGCAAAAAATAGCAGAGCTAAAGGAAAAATTGGTACAATAGGATCTGAAAAATGATGTGCAGGACCATATTCAGAAAAAATTGGTTCAGGAGGAAGTAGACCAAAGAGCAACTGTAAAACCAATGGGTACTAAAGTGGATGCTGAGGAAGTGGAAGAAAATACAATAGTCTCAAAAATGGCAAAAGAAGAGCATCAGAATAGGGAACTGAGTGTAGTTGTCATCCATCAATGGTTTGTGGATTCATGCCAGATTTTTTCAAATGGCCCACCGAGAAATGCCAGGTGTTAACAGTAGAAGTTTCTGCCAAAGTAGCTTAGTCAGACATTTATTGTTTGCTAGATCAGAATGATCTTAGTAGGATTTTTGCTAAATTCAATCTTTACTGAGTCTGACTTTTGACAGTTAGTTATAATATAGTTTCGACGAATTTGTCACATGATGAAAAAACGATTGTATTCACATGATGCAAACAGTCTATTTTCTTTATTAGGGCATAGTTTGGATGGAAAAGTCACTAAACAAAACAAGAAACTGATTTTCATCTTCATCTTTGTGCTCTATTCAAGTACTATATATGCATATGCTCTGATATTTTTGGTGATCTTGTTGAAGAATTTTGCTTACTCTAAGTACCACCATGTAAGTTTTTATTCTATTTGAGTGTTATTAGCATGTGCATGATTCTGATGCAGCAACAGTATACGATATCTGTTTTATTGTCTTCTTGAATATTTTGAGATTGATTATGGGACTGTTTTGTTGCATAAGAGAGAACTGATGTGTTGAAGAACCCCAACAGATGACATGATTGTGACAGGTGATGATCTAAATGGCATTCAAAGCATCAAGAGACACATGCAAGAGGAGTTCAAAATCAACGATTTATGTGAGCTCACATTCTTCCTAGTATGCACATCATATACACAAATGAAGAAATGTATTTGACTTAGAGAAGATACATTCACGATCTACTTCTTAAGTTCAAAATAGAGAACACTAAATCTACATGTACACCTTTGGAGATGAATCATAAACTTAGTGTTTATGAAGGTGAGAAAATTGAAGACATTAAAGAGTATCAAAGCTTGGTAGGTAGCTTGATATATGATATTCATACAAGGGCATATATCTCATATAGTGTATGAGTGCTAAGCCAATTCATGCACTCACCAAGAAGACCACACATCTATGTAGCTAAGAGAGTACTCAAGTACCTCAAAGGTACAATCAATGAGGGCATATTCTATCCTTACTCTTTAGATTTGGATATCAAAATCTATTTAGATGCAAATTGGACAGGAGCTAAGGATGATAGAAGAAGTACCTCTGATTACTTAGCATTTAGAGGTTCACATCTAGTGTCATGAAGTTCCAAGAAGCAGCCAAGAATTGCTTTATCCTCAACTAAAGCAAAGTATAGAGATTGGACCATAGCAACTGAAGAGGCATTATGGTTAAAAACAATGTATACATATTTAAGATTTGTGAGTTCCTAACCTCACATATTTGGAGATATTGTAAGTTCCATGCATATAGCAGCAAACCCTATTTTCCATGCAAGAACCAAACACATAGAGGTTCATTACCACTTCATTAGGGAGAACCTCATGGCAAAGGAGATTGGCATTTCTTTTGTTCCAAGTGAAAACCAAGTAGGAGATATGATGACGAAGGCACTTGGTGGAATAAATCTTTGTAGATTTAAATCAATGGCATGTAACCAAACTATTAGAGAATGAAGACTCAAGCATACTTTAGCTTGATGGGGAGCTATTGGAACATCAAGCTTACACTATGTTTGATATGGATTTGATCTATAGCAAAAAGCTATCATTGGGATTATGTCAAAAAATATCCATTGAAGAGTTCTTTTATTTATGCTCATTTATTGTTTTTTTCTAAAGTTGTTTATGGGTAATTTACCAATGTAAAAGCCTAGAGCTTTACACATGTAAAAGGAGAAAAGGGGATCTCAAATTCCATGAATTTGAGGTGGTTGAGCTTGAAAATCAATCAATCAATCACCTAAAAGTAGATCAAATTAGATCTTCACTTTTCTTAGATTATAGGAAAGTGAATTGATTCTCCTCAACAACCTATCCTGCCTTCATTTGAATTCAAAATACACTTGTAGAAGTTGCAAAGAACTTTAAGATTCTATGTAAAGACTTCAAATCACTTGTACATTACATGGAAGCAATATACACACACTTTTGGCCATCATTGTCTTGCTCCTTGATTTCTGTGCACCATCTTCTTCAACAACATTGAACTTGGAGAGGTTGTTTTTCTCTCTAAATTAGATGCATGAGCAATCATTGAACTTGGAGAGTGCCAAATCAGATACATGAGCAATCATTGGAAAATGTTTAGTCTCTAGCTTATGTGTTCAAAGTTTCAAAGCATTTGGTTCAATAGATTTTTAGAAAACCCAATTTTACTATCTCGAGATTTATCTTTGTGCAGCCATAAAAAATAGGGGGTTACTTCTATTGAGTGTCAAGTTCATTCTAGAAGCATATCTTGCTTATTACTTGTACTCAATTGCATGTCGACACCATGAATCAACTCTTTCCGTGTAAGTCCTTGAATGAATACACTATTATGCGTTGCCCCCTCCTGAATGTCACGCACTATAGTTTATTGTGTTTACCATTAATCTCCGAAAGAGAAATTATGGTATGTCCCAGCCGATGTATTCAGTCGCTGATGTGGCTTCTTGCGAACCCATCAACTAAGCCATGTTCTACTTCCATCGCATTCATAAGGAATGTCAGATGTTGGTATCTAAAGGAGACTTTCCTCGCACTCACTTTTTGTATGTATTTTCTTTTCTCGTACTGTCAGTGGCTATATGGGGTGTCCCAGTACCTCCCCCTCTAGCTACGGTAACATCTTATCATATGGATGTCGACGAAGATGATGATGAAGTGCTTCTTTGCTTCCCAAAAAAACATCACCCTATGGCTACAACTTTGTCGATCGCTTCTAGCATGTCCTCTACACCCCTTGTTATAGGTCTCCTTCTTTATTAGAAAGAAGCTTTGACCACCGTCGTTGTGCCCCATGTAGTTGTTGTGGATGTTTCCATTAAAGAAGTTGCTATCAAAGGACTCATCAAGGATGTGGCCGAAGTGTTCACCACCTTGCCTCGTTCTCTGATCAAGATGCCAACTACCTCTTCCTCACCCCCACTTTCTTCGGTAGGCCAGGCGATCATCACTACTTTTGTGGAAGACTTGCCCAACCATATGGCTTCCTCACCAAAGGTTGTTGAGGAAACCGTCGTTGTCACTGTGATGGATGTTCCCCCTTCTCTACCTATTCATCGACAACCAATGGCTCCTATCGTACCTTCTATTCTAATTATCTCTCCTAGTACTACTCTAACGCTACCCACCTGACTTCCCCTAATTACTCACCCCCTCATTCTATGGAGATTTCTTTTGGCTGATCCTCTACAAGTAGTCCAACTGGAGCAAACTTGTGCCACAGTGCATGCTAAAGCGATGTAGTGGGAGAGAGAGTTGCCTGAAACCAAAGAAGAGTTGTTTCAGAAGGCGTAGGCTCTGATCAATGAAGCCAGATGGACATTTCAAGTAAGGAAAGAGTTGGAAGCCACCCCAAAGGAATGGCAAGCCTACTTCTAGATGATCCAATTTCAATCTCAATAGATGGAAAGGCTTGAAAAGCACTGAGGCATCCAACAAGATAGGCTGCAGAGAATCCATGACAAAATAGTAGATAGTAAACTCCATTGTCAGACCACTTTGACGAATGATTTTTATCTTTAAGAAGTGTTTTTGCAGGATCAAAGCCAATTATTTCTCACTCAAGCTATCACTTACAGTTTGGCCAGGTCGAATGCTCAGTTGCTCAATCCTGAGCATGTATAAAAGTTGTTGAAAGCTTTACAGAAGAAAATAAAACGTAGTTTTGAAGAAGCATGGGCAATGTATATACAGTGTATTGTTGATGAAGGTTAGCTTGTATTGAGAGTTCAAGTCCACCGTGCATGCCAGTGTTAGGCTACTAGATGTTGTTGGAGAAACACTCACTAATTGGACATATATTTGAAGGTCAAATCTTAGGAAGAAAACCCCATGCCTATGTGAAGGGACAAATTCACAAGTGTATCATATTTGTAAAGTCAGTTCACTTTAGTTCTAGAAGTTAAAAAAAAAAAAATCACGAGAATGCGAAATCTATATAAGTTAGTTTGTATCAACTGACGCAATGAGTGAAGAGAGAGGGAAGACAATGATAGAGTGAGTTAGAACTCAATTTGTATGACTGAGTATAGTCGGGCTTCTCTGAGTGAGAAAGCACTTGTAAGCTTCTGAGTTTTCATAGCTATGAGAAGAAATAGTTAAAGTTCTGTGTATGAGACTCTCTCCATCATCTCCATGTTTGTCTACTGTGTGATGAGTTCAAAAGTTCAAGTTTTCTAAGCAATTCGATGCTTGGCATCGAATTCGTGTTGATAAGTCCGTGTTTTATTCTCTGACTGTTATGTATTGCTAGAACTTCTTAAAATATGAGGTTTGTGGAGAAACTCGATGCCTGGCATCGAGTTTCAGCATAAAGTCGATGCGGGCATCGACTTCCCACATAAAAGTGGTCTTGTCCATGTGTGTGTTCAAGGGCCTAATTCTGGTGCTGAAAAAGTGGCTAAAAAAGCTCAAAGTAGATGCCCGACATCGACTTTTGGTTGCAAGTCGATGCTAGGCATCGAATTTTTATTTTTAGATAGCGAATTTTACTAAAACAGGCAAAATTTCCAGTTTTGGAAGGTCATACAGGGTCATCTTGTGAGGGCCATACCTTGAGTTCTAGAGATCCGTTTCATGCATATCATAGCTTTTTGGAAAGCTATACTCTTCTAGTTTCAGCCTATAAATGATCTTGGAGAAATAATATTTGAGCTAAGAGAAATTAGCAAAATACTAAAGGTATGTCATTTCAGTGACTAGAAAAATCTGAAGAAGCAAAGTTCTTGGTTTCGGCTATCATTTCTCAAAGTTTGGAGTGGCAATGAGTTAATGATGACCATAGAGGTGTTCTAGTGTCACATTAATTTATTTCTTGTGGTGTTTCATACATCAACAAGTGGTATCAGAGCAGAAAGGTCTTGAAGAGCAGAAGGCGGCAAAGGCACGAGAAGTTTTGGAAAGTTTTCCATTAAAGTTTCAAAGGTGAAGCATTTGAAGACACAAGGCATCAAAATATTACTTTCGAAGATACACAAAGAACTTCAAAAGGTATTATCCTTTATTCTTTAAGCTCACAGGTTGCAACAGAAGGGAAGGAGTATGGCAGATCATATCTCCATTGACAAACTGGACAGAGATAATTACCCCGCATGGGTAATGAGAATGGAAGCCTTACTTATGAGTAAGGATCTCATGATATTTGTTACACGTGAAGAAGAGAAGCCAATATTTGAAGATGAAATCCGACCAAAGAAAGAAGAACTTGATGCTTTAAAGCATTGGCAGAAGAAGGATGCAAGTGCAAAAGCCTACATCTACAATACAATCTCTGATCATTTGCTACCACACATCAGAGGATTGGAATCATCTGAAGATATATGGAATGCATTGGAGTATCATTTCCAAAGTACTACCAAAGCAAGGAAAGCAAGTCTATGGTTAGAGTTTACAACATTCAAGAAGAAGCCAAGTCAAAGTATTAGTCATTATGTCACTAAGATGAAGGATCTAGCAGATGGTCTTGGATCCATAGATGAAGATGTTGAAGATCACAGATTGATTGCTCAACTACTTGTAGGTTTGAGAGGGGATGAAAGGTGGAAACCTTTTGTCTTATCAACAAAACTTTCATTAAATCATTATGTTCCAGATTTGAACTAGTTGCTTGGTTTGATGCTCACATATGAGCAAGACTTGAAGGGAGATGGAGATAAAGGACAAAGTTCTGCAATGTACATGAAGAATAAGAAGAAAGGAGATAAAGGTAAAGCAAAGGATGAAGAGGAGTCGAGTTCTCAGGTTTATTATGCAAGAGGTAAAGGCACTGGCACTTATAGTCATACAGTTCAAACGGGTGATAATACAAGACATAGTGTACATTCAATTGGAAAAGTGAAATGCAAGAGTGGAGCACATTTGCTAACCAATGTTTTGTATGTTCCCACAATACCTAAAAACTTGATTAGTGTGGGACAGATAGTTGACAAAGGTTTTCAAGTTAGGTTTACACATGAAGGAGTATTTGTTGAAGATCCAGATAATGGATATAATCAGATTGTCTCTGGTAAGAAAGAAGGTAGACTCTTTACTTTAAGAGTACAAGGGAACATTGGTCAAGCTTTGCTCACACATGGTGAAGGACTGATTACAGAACTTGATCTCTGGCATAAGAGATTAGGTCATTTCAATGAAAGAGGAATTAAAGCTATGGTTGCTAATCAGTCTGTACTAGGATTACCAAATGTGCAGAATCAACATATGGTTTATAAATGTGAAGCATGTCAAATGGGTAAAGCACACAGGTTACCATTTCTGTTGGTGCATGACAATCATCAATTGAAGGATTATGGAGAAATGAAGTCAAGGAGTCAAGAAGGAAACAAAGTCAGATGGTTGAAGGAAGGACATTTTCAGAAAATTCAAAGATATGTACACATATGTACATTAGCTGACTTATACCCTTGTTTAAGTCATACACTTGTATATATTCATCTATAAATATGTTTGAAAATGTCGGGCAAGTAGAACAGAAGAGATTTTTGAGAATAGGAAGAGAGAAATTAGTGTCATTAGACACATGAAGAGTGAGTGAATTGTCCATCCTCACTTAGATGTAAATTTTCTGAGAAATCGAAAAATTTTGCGCCCGATATTTTGCTGTCTGCTCCCTCTGTGTTTAATCTTTTGAGAAATTCTTTTGCACGTATCTAAGTCCATAGCTAATCCATCTATGGATAGAATTTGAGAGGTTAATTGTAATCAGGCTGTGAGAATTTTGATTAGGAACATTCATATGTAAGAATGTTCTAACAGTCGAGAAATCTGGCGCACATTTCATCTTCAATGAAATGATCATTGCTCAGTCTACAGTGTAAAGTTTTACACAAATGAGGGCTTAAAATCTAAGTTGGAAGGTAAACTATCTATGGCTAAAAGATCTTGATCAAACGGGATTTACTTTGGGAGAACCAGTGCTAAGAAGTTGCAGGTGTCAAAGTCGCCATTGCAGAGAAACATTTTCAGACATAGGTAAAGTGTTTCACACATTTCTCAGTGTGTACTTAATCTTTTTGAGAGATTTAACTTGGCAAAGTTGCGCAACCTTAAGGCAAAGTGTTGTGCAAAGTTTTATCAAAAACTTTACAGGATTGATTAGTCAATGAGTGACTAATCTGCAGCAGACTTTTCTGAAGAAACTGAAATTTTCAGAATAATCAATTTTCTGATAATTTGGTGAAGATTCTCTAAATTAGGTGGAGTCTAAAGTTGATCTTGATATAGAGGTGATCTAAATTCAAGGTTAACTTGTTCTTTTGGAGATTAACACTCTCCATCAGTGGTATCAGAGCAGGTTGTGTCAAAATTGAAGTGAAGAAGACTCCGACTATTGCAGAAATACAAAACTTTACATTTTGAAGGTGCAGAAGGGTAAAGGTTGAAGAAAGATCAAAGGAAGACATACAAAGAGCATCAAAAGGATTATAAGGAGCAACATTCGAAGTAAAGGTACATTTATTATCTGTAAAGGTTAAAGATTTGAAGCTACAGGTGAAGTAAAGATGGGAGATAGTCTCCAAATTGAAAAATTGGATAGAGAGAACTATCCTGCATGGTCTATGAGGATGGAAGCTCACCTTATGAGCAAAGATCTGATAGGATACATCACAGGAGATGAAGAAAAGCTAGAATTCAAAGATCCTAGTGTTCCAACTAGGGAGGAGCTTGCAGAGTTGAAGAATTGGATGAAGAAGGATGCTCAAGCAAGAAGCATCATCTACATGGCAGTCAATGACTATTTGCTTCCTCACATTAGAGGACTTGAAAGTGCTTGTGATATTTGGAATGCTTTGGAAGAGCATTTCCAAAATACAACCAAATCAAGGAAGGCTTCACTATGGGCAGAGTTTACTACCTTCAAGAAGAAGGCCTCACAATCAATTTCTGATTATGTGACAAAGATGAAGGACATTGCAGATTCTTTAGGTGCAGTTGATGAAGATATTGAAGAAGACAAATTGGTAAGACAAATACTCACAGGACTAAGAGGAGATGAGAAATGGAAGCCTTTCATTTTATCTACAGAACTTTCATTAGATCACTTTACTCCTGATTTGAATCAGTTGTTAGGACATATGCTAACTTTTGAGAATGATATCAAAGGAGATGTTGATAAGAGTGAAGGTCATGCAATGTATTCTAAAGACAAGAAGAAAGCCAACAAAGGGAAGCAACAATCAGGTGAAGAAGAAGGTACATCAAACCAAGCAAACTTCATAAGAGGAAGAGGAAATGGCAGAAGTAGAGGAAGAGGCACAAACAACAAAGATAATGCAAGAGCTTGTTGGATATGTGGTAAGACCAATCATCTATCTCATGATTGTTGGCACAATAATCAAAAAAATGGTAATTATCAGAACTTTAATCAAAGAGCAAGAGGAGGTAGATTTCAGAGAGGAAATTTCAGAGGTAGAGGTGGTAGGAATTCTTTTGGAAGAGGTGGTGGAAGAAACTTCCAAAGTCAATCCTATAATAACACCTACTACAACTATGCATCAGATCAAAAGGAGGATTCGACTCTCATTATGAATACATGTGAAACCTCACATGAGGACATGAGAGTGTTCTATATTGATTCAGGATGTAGTAATCATTTAAGTGGAAATATTGCTTTGATGACTGATCTAGATCATAATGCAATTAATCATACAGTGCAGACAGGTGATAATACAAAGCATAAGGTAAAGTCAATTGGTTCAGTCAAAGCTAAGGATGGGAGCACTCTTCTGAGTAAGGTACTTTATGTTCCCACAATTCCAAAGAATTTGATCAGTGTAGGTCAAATTGTAGAAAAAGGATATGAGGTAAGGTTCACAAATGATGGAGTTTATGTGGAAGACCCTAGTCAAGGGTATAAACAAGTTATTGCAGGAAAGAAAGAAGGAAGGCTTTTCACATTGAAGGTACAAGGAAATGTTGGACATGCTATGTTCACATATGGAGAGCAGAAGGTGTCAGAATTGGATCTTTGGCACAAAAGACTTGGACACTTTAATGAAAGAGGTATCAAAGAAATGATTAACAATGATTCAGTGCTTGGAATGCCTAACATTGCAGGTCAACACATGACATACAGATGTGAGGCATGTCAATTAGGTAAGGCTCATAAGCAATCCTATTCCAAGCATGGATTTATGTATTCAGAAAGACTTGAATTGGTGCATACAGATGTGTGGGGTCCTTCAAAGGACTTTAGTATAAATGGTTCAAGATATTATGTCATATATGTTGATGATGCTACCAGGTGGATCACAATTTATGTGATTAAGGAAAAGTCAGAAGTGTTTAATACATTTAAACACTATCATGCATATGCAGAAAGGATTACAGGTCAAAAATTGAAGAGACTAAGGTCAGATGGAGGGGGAGAGTATTTTTCAAATGAGTTCAATGATTATTTGTGGAATGCAGGTATAAAGAGAGAAGTTACTTGCAGGTACTCTCCTCAACAAAATGGGGTAGCAGAAAGAAGAAATAGGACTCTTGTTGAGTTTGCAAGGTCCATGATGAAAGAGAAGAATTGCCCAAATTATTTGTGGGCTGAGGCTGTTAATACAGCTACATATTTGGTTAATAGATTGCCTTGTAAAGCTTTGCAGGGTATGACACCATATGAAGCTTGGTGGGGTAAGAAACCTACCTTGGATCATTGCAGAATTTTTGGATGCTTGGCATATGCATATGTGCCATCTCAATTGAGGCATAAGTTGGAGCCTAAGGCAGAGAAGTATGTATTCATTGGTTATGATGATAAGCAAATGGGATACAGGTTGTGGAATCCATCCACAAAGCAATTTATTGTATCCAAGGATGTTACATTTGATGAGCAAGGTACTTGGTATGCAGGTAAATATAATGTACATGCAGATGATGAAGAAGTAGTGGAACAAAGAAAAGGTAAAGCAAAGGTTCAATTACTTGATGAAAGTGAGAGTAATGAAGTGCAGATTGAAGTTGAAGAGAGGCCAAGGTTTGATCCAGAATGTGATGAACCAGAGACCTCAAGAAATGCAGAAGTTAGGAGATCATCTAGGCACAAATGGCAACCTACAAGGTATAGCTATGACACTTCATTCTTGACTACTAAAGATTATGCTTATTTGGTAAAAGCAGATGAAGACCCTTCTACATATGAAGAAGCCAAAGGGAAGAAGAATTGGGAAGATGCTATGCAAGAAGAGTATGATGCATTGATAGAGAATCAAACATGGGATTTGGTTCCTAAACCTAATAGTCAGAAGATTATTGGATGTAAGTGGGTTTACAAAACAAAGAGATTTGCAGATGGAAGTGTGTCTAGGTACAAAGCTAGACTTGTTGTGAAAGGGTATGCACAGACATATGGAGTGGACTATGATGAGACTTATAGTCCTGTGGCAAAGATGACAACCATCAGGACACTCATTGCAATTGCTGCTTGTAAAGGTTGGAAGTTGTCTCAATTAGATGTTAAAAATGCTTTCTTGAATGGTTACATTTCAGATGAAGTCTACATGGAGCAACCAGATGGATTCAAAGATCAAGGGAGTCCAAATTATGTGTGTAAGCTCAAGAGAGCTTTGTATGGGTTGAAGCAAGCCCCAAGGGCTTGGAATTATAGGCTTGTAAAATTCTTGAATGATCTTGGATTTCAAGCATCAAAGGCAGATAGTAGCTTGCTAGTCAAAGCAAGTGAAGATGGGTTTATTTATGTGTGTATTTATGTTGATGACATAATACTTACAGGAACAGATGATAAGGGGATACAAATGATCAAAAAGCAGATGGAGAAAGAGTTCAAAATTAGTGATTTGGGGAACCTATCATTCTTCTTGGGAATGGAGATCTCTTATACTCAACATGGAGTATATGTGACCCAAGAAAGGTATCTTAAAAATTTGCTAACCAAATTTAAAATGGAAGATTGCAGGGTTGCACCTACACCTTTGGAAGTGAACCATAAATTGTCTAGGTTTGGAGGAGAAGAGTTCAGAGATATGAAACTCTATCAAAGTTTGGTTGGTAGCTTGATTTATGCTACATTGACAAGGCCTGACTTGTCATATGCAGTTGGTGTGCTTTCACAATTCATGCATTGTCCTAGAAAGGAACATTGGATTGCAGGACAAAGAGTACTTAGGTACATCAAGGGTACACTCAAAGAAGGGTTGTACTATGGGTTTACTTCAGATACAAGAATCAAGATATATAGTGATGCAGATTGGGCAGGTAATGTGGATGATAGAAGATCAACACATGGATACTTGTGCTATGTAGGAGACAAATTGATTTCATGGTGTTCCAAGAAGCAACATACAGTTGCTTTGTCATCTACAGAAGCAGAATATAAAGGTATGGTGGAAGCTGCAAAAGAGGTAATATGGCTAAAGACACTTTTGAAAGTTTTTGATGTGATTCAGAGTACTCCTATTATTTGTGGAGACAATATGAGTTCATTATACTTGGCAGCTAATCCTGTATTTCATGCTAGAACTAAGCATATTGAAATACAGTATCATTTTCTGAGAGAGAAGGTCATTGAGAAAGAGATTGAAGTCATACACACTCCCACAAAAGATCAAGTTGCAGATATGATGACTAAAAGTCTAGATGGACCAAAGCTACAAAGATTCAAGGATATGGCTGGAGTAAAGAAGATAGAAAAGAACCTCAATTAATGATTGAGGGGGAGCTGTTGGTGCATGACAATCATCAATTGAAGGATTATGGAGAAATGAAGTCAAGGAGTCAAGAAGGAAACAAAGTCAGATGGTTGAAGGAAGGACATTTTCAGAAAATTCAAAGATATGTACACATATGTACATTAGCTGACTTATACCCTTGTTTAAGTCATACACTTGTATATATTCATCTATAAATATGTTTGAAAATGTCGGGCAAGTAGAACAGAAGAGATTTTTGAGAATAGGAAGAGAGAAATTAGTGTCATTAGACACATGAAGAGTGAGTGAATTGTCCATCCTCACTTAGATGTAAATTTTCTGAGAAATCGAAAAATTTTGCGCCCGATATTTTGCTGTCTGCTCCCTCTGTGTTTAATCTTTTGAGAAATTCTTTTGCACGTATCTAAGTCCATAGCTAATCCATCTATGGCTAGAATTTGAGAGGTTAATTGTAATCAGGCTGTGAGAATTTTGATTAGGAACATTCATATGTAAGAATGTTCTAACAGTCGAGAAATCTGGCGCACATTTCATCTTCAATGAAATGATCATTGCTCAGTCTACAGTGTAAAGTTTTACACAAATGAGGGCTTAAAATCTAAGTTGGAAGGTAAACTATCTATGGCTAAAAGATCTTGATCAAACGGGATTTACTTTGGGAGAACCAGTGCTAAGAAGTTGCAGGTGTCAAAGTCGCCATTGCAGAGAAACATTTTCAGACATAGGTAAAGTGTTTCACACATTTCTCAGTGTGTACTTAATCTTTTTGAGAGATTTAACTTGGCAAAGTTGCGCAACCTTAAGGCGAAGTGTTGTGCAAAGTTTTATCAAAAACTTTACAGGATTGATTAGTCAATGAGTGACTAATCTGCAGCAGACTTTTCTGAAGAAACTGAAATTTTCAGAATAATCAATTTTCTGATAATTTGGTGAAGATTCTCTAAATTAGGTGGAGTCTAAAGTTGATCTTGATATAGAGGTGATCTAAATTCAAGGTTAACTTTTTCTTTTGGAGATTAACACTCTCCATCAATTTCAAAAGAAAGGATTCAAACATGATGGATTACTAGAGCTCATTCATACATATGTATGGGGACCAACAAAGGAAGGATCTATTAGTGGCTCAAGGTATTATGTTCTTTTCATTGATGATGCTACAAGATGGATAACATTATATGTTTTGAAGGAAAGATCAGAAGTGTTTGGAGCTTTCAAGCATTTTCATGCATATGCAGAGAGAGTCACAGGTCAAAAGCTTAAAAGACTGAGGTATGATGGAGGGGGAGAATACTTCTCCCAAGAGTTCAATGATTATCTTTGGAATGCAGGTATTAAGAGAGAAATAACTTGCAGGTATACACCACAACAAAATGGTGTAGCAGAAAGAAGGAACAGGACTTTGGTTGAGTTTGCTAGAGCTATGCTAAAGGAGAAGAATTGTCCAAATTATCTTTGGGCTGAGGCTGTAAATACAGCTACATACCTTGTGAATAGATTACCATGTGCAGCTCTAAATGGAATGACTCCATATGAAGCTTGGTGGGGTAAGAAACCAACACTAGATCATTGTAGAGTGTTTGGATCAATTGCATATGTTTATGTTCCATCACAACTTAGACATAAGCTTGAACCAAAGGCAGAAAAATATGTGTTCATTGGTTATGATGAAAAGCAGATGGGTTACAGGTTGTGGAATCCTCTAACCAAACAATTTCTTGTTTCTAGAGATGTTACATTTGATGAACAGAAAAGTTGGTATGCAGATCAAAGTCATACAGCTGAAGAATTTGAAGAAGAGGTAAGAAGATGTGAGAAAGGAAAATCAATTGTACAGGTAAATAGAGATGAAGACTATATGCAAGCAAGTACATCCAGAAGTGGATTAACAAGAAGGAATGAAGAAGCTCCTATATTTGATGAAGAGGTGTATCCAGACACTTATGAAGAATGTGAACCAAGAAGGTCAAGCAGGACTAGAAGACAACCAGAAAGGTATTCTTATGATACTTCTTACATAACTCAGAAGAACTATGCATATATGGTCAAAGATGATGAAGAACCTCAGAACTATGATGAAGCTAAAGGTAAGAAGCAATGGGAAGAAGCAATGAAGGAAGAGTTTAATGCACTGGAGGAGAACAAGACATGGGAACTTGTTCCTAAACCAAATGGTAAGAAAGTAATTGGAAATAAATGGGTTTATAAAGTGAAGAAGCTTGCAGATGGAAGTATGGCCAGATACAAAGCTAGACTGGTGGTGAAAGGCTATGGCCAAACCTATGGCATAGATTATTATGAGACATTCAGTCTTGTAGCTAAGATGTCAACTATAAGGACAATCATTGCTATTGCAGCTTCAAAAGGATGGACCCTTAGTCAATTGGATATAAAGAATGCATTCTTGAATGGATACATATCAGATGAGGTATACATGGAACAACCTCAAGGATTTATAGATTCCAGGTATCCAAATTTTGTTTGCAGGTTGAGAAGAGCACTCTATGGATTGAAGCAAGCTCCAAGAGCATGGAACTATAGACTGGTGAAGTATCTCAATGATCTTGGATATCAAAGTTCAAAAGCAGATCCAAGTCTACTTATCAAAAGAACAGAGGAAGGTACAATCTACATTTGTGTTTATGTAGATGACATTATAATCACAGGTACTTCAGATGAAGGAATCAAGGAGGTAAAGAGATTACTTGAAAAAGAATTCAAGATCAGTGACCTAGGAAAGTTGTCATACTTTCTTGGAATGGAAGTTACTTATACAGATCATGGCATATATGTATCACAAGAAAGGTATCTTCTGAATCTATTGAAGAAGTTTGATATGGAAAATTGCAGAGAAGCTTCAACTCCACTTGAAGTTAATCACAAGCTCAGTAAATATGATGGTGCAGAATACAAAGATATGAGGAAGTGTCAATCTCTTGTGGATAGTTTGATTTATGCTACACTAACAAGACCTGATCTTAGTTATGCAGTGGGAGTTTTGTCACAATTTATGTGAAGAGAGATGGTGGATGCAATCCAAAGATGAGTAGGTGCCGCTACAACCAGCTTCACACCAGCCAACTGAGACTTCAGAGTTGATTAGTAGACCCTTTGAGCTTCCTAAATCCACCAAAATATCAGCCAAGTACTTTGGAACATGTATCCCAAAAGTTTAAGTCAAGACAGACAAGTTGCGAAATGACTAGCTCCCAAAACTTGCTATTTTTGGACATACACCTGCTGGAAAAAATGAACAGTGCTCTCAACCTGGAAGGAATTAGAAAAATTCCTTTTGGGCATAGCAAATAGACTTAGCAAGCTTCCTATTCCAAGTTAAAACACTTCAAATGATGGACTGAGCACTGAGAACAAGTTTCATCAAGTTCTGGAACATTCCCACAATTCTCGGGGCTCTGCAGAGATAGACCAGTAAGCAGTAAAATGCAGATATCTCCAAAAGTATAAATCCAATGACCTTGAAAATTTATAGGTAAAAACTAGACAGTGAGAGCTATCCAACGCACTTTAAAACACTGAAAAAGGTTCAGTAAAACTCGGGATATGACCTTCTGAAGTTACTGCTCTGAGTGAGTATAGCAGAGAACAAAACAGAGAGATAGATGATAATAAATGTATAGATTCACATATGATTACAACCACATTGGCAATGAATCTTTGCACAATGGGAGTAGAATGATAGAGCTATGGAGTAAGCTCTTCAATCTCTACAAAATGACATCAAGTGGTCACGTACAAGGCTTGCTTATCGCCTCTTCCTTCTTGCTCCTTTTATAGCTATTCTTGGAGGGAGTTTTGAATTCGAATTCGAATGGCTCCACCTAAAAGTGATCCCCAAAGTTAGGAGAGATTCCCTCAGCTCAAAACTTCGTGATTTTGGTAGTTGGAGCCACGAATTTGCTTTTACATCATGGATGAGGTAAGCCATCCTTTTCCTTTTTTCTTTTTCCATTTACAAGAGATAAAATGTACTCTTTTACAAGAGGTGTTCACATGACTACTCATGTGACTTACAAATGAGGATAATATCAAGCATATCAAGCATGTAGGCTTGGGCAAAATGCACCAACAGCTCCCCCTCAAGCCTAACATGCTTGGCCTCCAAATAAGTCTTCAATTTTCCTTGATTTCCTGCAAACCAATCATCAACTTGAATCTACTTAATTTCGTACCATCAAGAGCTTTCGTCAACATGTCTGCACATTGCATATCTGTAGAGACGTAGGATAGTTGAATATCCTTGCTCATTAGCTTCTCCCTTACATAATGGTAGTGGACTTCAATATGCTTGGTTCTAGCATGGTATACCGGATTAGCTGCTAGATGTAGTGAGCTTGTGTTGTCACCAAAAATGTGAGGTGTTGAAGAATGAAGTCCAAGATCTGTGTACAAAGATTTTAACCACATGATTTCTTGAGTTGCATTAGCCAAACCTCTATATTCAGCTTCAGTAGAAGATAATGCCACGGTTGGTTGCTTCTTCGATGACCAAGAAATGATTTTTGAACCTGCAAATGATATATACCCTGATGTGCTTCTTCTATCATCTTTAGATCCGGCCCAATCTGCATCTGAGTAGACCTTTAGCTCAATATCTGAAGTATATGAATAGAACAAACCTTCATTCATGGTCCCCTTTAGGTACTTGAGGACTCGCTTGGCCGCTTCCATATGTGGTCTTCTCGGCTTATGCATAAACTGACTCAATATGCTAACACTATAGCATATATCCACCCTTGTGAGTGTTGCATAGTTCAAACTTCCAACCAAGCTTTGATAGCTTGTGATGTCTTCAATTGGCTCTCCTTCATAAGCACTAAGCTTATGATTTTGCTCCATAGGTGTACCTGCACACTTGGTATTTTCCATCTTGAACTTGACGAGCATGTCATGGACATACTTCCTTTGTGTGATGTATATACCTGAATCTGTGTAGATCAACTCCAATCCAAGAAAATAAGTGAGTGGTCCGAGGTCACTTATTTTGAACTCCTCCTTCATTTGACTCTTTACCTGTTTGATTCCTTCAAGATCATTGCCTGTGATAATAATATCATCAACATACACACATAAATAGATCACTTCAGATCCATTCCTCTTTATGAACAAAGAGGTATCCGCCTTGCTAGCTTTGAATCCTTGGTCCTGCAAATAAGTAACCAATCTGAAATTCCAAGCTCTTGGAGCTTGCTTCAATCCATACAAAGCTTTCTTTAGTTTGCATACATAGTTAGGATGATGTGCATCCTCATATCCAGGAGGTTGTGCCATATACACTTCCTCAGAAATCCATCCATTCAAGAAAGCATTCTTTACATCAAGTTGATAAAGATTCCAATTTCTAGATGCAGCAAGACTAATGAGAACCCTAATTGTAGGCATTTTTGCAACAGGAGAGAAAGTCTCCTCATAATCAATACCATGGGTTTGAGCAAACCCTTTAGCAACTAACCTTGCTTTGTGTCTATTTATACTTCCATCTGGATTCCTCTTGATTTTGTATATCCATCGAGATCCGATTATCTTCATAGATGGCTTGTTAGGTACAAGCTCCCAAGTGTCATTCTCCTTCAAGGCTTCCATTTCTTCATCCATTGCATCTCTCCAAGCTTTCTTGCTTTGTGCTTCTTCAAATGTGGTAGGTTCTTCATTGGTTGAATCCTTTGCAATGTAGATTGAGTGCTTGGTGACCAAAGAAGTATCATAACCAAACCTCTCTGGTTTCTTCTTCTCCCTCGAAGACCTTCTAAGTGGTTGATGTGAGCTCTCGGGTCCATATGTAGCATCCTGCATCTTTGCTTTACCTTTGTTCTTCCATAGCTTTAGTCTTTCCAAGTCTTCTAGGTCAATCTCCGAATCACTTTCTTCAATCTGCTTTGGCTCCTTTGGTTGAAGTGATGGAAAATCTTCATCCAAGTCATATGGCAGCTTCACTTTCCTGTCATCATCAAACCATGATTTGTTTTCATCAAAAATTACATCTCTACTCACAGAAAATCCTTTATTGGTTGGATTGTACAATCTATATCCTTTTTGGTTTTGATCATAACCAATGAATACACACTTCTCTGCCTTGGGATCCAATTTCCCTCTTACTTGAGAAGGAATGTGAGCATAGGCTAAGCATCCAAAGATTTTACAATGCTCTAGACTAGGTCTTCTTCCATTCCACACTTCATATGGAGTGGTTCCATCTAGTGACTTAGATGGAAGTCTATTTATGAGATATGTGGCTGTAGACACAGCCTCTGCCCATAGGTAGTTCGGCAATCCCTTTTCATTGAGCATGGACCTTGCAGCTTCGACAATAGCTCTGTTCCTCCTCTCTGCTACACCATTGAGTTCGGGTGTATACCTTGTAGTGACTTCCCTTTTAATGCCTCTTTCATGCAAGAAGGCATCAAATTCAGAAGAGAAGTATTCTCCTCCACCATCTGATCTGAGTCGTTTCAAAGTCCTACCTGTTTGGTTTTCAACAAGAGCAATATACTTCTTAAAGCAATTAAACACTTCATCCTTGTGCTTCATGAAAAACAGAATGGTCCACCTGCTACAATCATCTATGAAAGACACATAATATCTTGAGCCTGATATAGATGGCTCCTTACTTGGACCCCACACATCCGTGTGCACTAGATCCATAGGATTTTGATACATATATCCTTTCTTATTGAAAGGTTGTCTATGAGCCTTGCCGAGTTGACAAGCTTCACACTTATAAATCATGTGTTGCCTTGTGATATTAGGCAAACCAAGTACACTTTGGTCCCTGCAAATCTGTTTGAGTGTCCTCTCACCAATGTGAGCAAGCCTTTTGTGCCATATCTCCAACTCTGTTAGAGTTTGAGATCCATAGCTAAACAAAGCTATGTTCTTTGTATCTTCCACTTCAAAAGTGAAAAGCCTTCCTGTCTTTTCTCCTTTGGCAATCCTTCGAAAGCCTTGCCTTGGGTCTTCAACATATGCTCCAAATCGATTGAATCTAACCTGCAATCCTTTTTCAACAATCTGTCCAACACTTATTAAATTTTTGGTAATTGTAGGGACATACAAGACTTTGTTTAAGAGGTTCATATTCCCATCTGATGTCTTCACATTACCTATCTTCTCCACTGAGTGCTTTGTGTCATCTCCTGTCTTCACTTCATGCTTGTTATGAGGATCTTCCAAATCAGAAAGTAAAGCCACATTTCCTGCTACATGGTTCGAGCATCCCGAATCAATGTAAGATATGTGATCATCATCCTTACCCTTCTTCGTTGATAGATTCATAATCAATAATGAATCTTCTTGACTTTGGTCCTCTGCATAGTTATTGTAATCTCTTCTTCCTCTATGGCCACTTTGATAGTTGTTGTTGTTGTTGTAATTGTTGTTGTAGTAGTTGTTGTTGTAGCCTCCATTGTACCTACCTCTATTTGATCCATAGCCACCTCTATTGAATCCTCTTCCTCTTGAGTTCCTCGGGTTCCTGAAACATTCTTCAGTAGTATGGTTAGATAAGCCACATATGTTGCAAGGTTGAGATGATTGGAATCTCCCCCTGCCTTGCTTTCCACTTCTGCCTCTTCCTCTAGCTCGTCCTCTACCTGCAAAGTTTGCTTGGAAAGAGCTTCCTTCATCTTCATTCTTTCTATTCTTTGACTTGTCCTTGACCTTAGCTTTATCAGAATATAAGGCAGAAGTTTGATTACCTCTTGAGGACTCACCACCTTTGCTAATCTTTGCTTCATGAGTGAAGAGTTGGCCCATGAGTGTGTTGAGGTCGGGTACATGCATATCCATGTATAAATCCATGGCTGTTGTGAATGACTCCCACTTGTCGTCTGCTTTGATTCCATTCATGATTTGTCTTATGATTTGCTCCTCTTCAATTACCTCTCCAATGCTTCCAAGTTGGTCGGAAATCTCCTTCATCTTTGTGACATAATCAGTCACATTTTGCTTCGGGCTTTTCTTCATTGTTGTGAACTCCATCCACAATTGGTTCTTCCTTGCTCGAGTGTTGGAAGAGAAGAAAGAAGCAAGTGCATTCCAGGTTTCTCTTGATGTCTTGCATCCCTTGACATGAGGTAAAAGAAAATCAGAGATTGAGTTTAGAATATAGGACCTTGCAAGTGCATCCTTCGAACACCAATTCGAAAGTCCTTCCACTTCTTCATGTGATGGTTGCCCTTTGTTCCTCATGGTTGGCATTGCTTCATCTCCGGATATGAATCCATATAGATTCCTCCCTTGAAGGTAAGCCTCCATCCTTAGAGACCATGCCGGATAGTTGTTTTGATCCAATTTGTCAATTGTTGATGGAAATCCATCTCCCATGTTGCTTGACTATGCTCTGATACCACTGTGAAGAGAGATGGTGGATGCAATCCAAAGATGAGTAGGTGCCGCTACAACCAGCTTCACACCAGCCAACTGAGACTTCAGAGTTGATTAGTAGACCCTTTGAGCTTCCTAAATCCACCAAAATATCAGCCAAGTACTTTGGAACATGTATCCCAAAAGTTTAAGTCAAGACAGACAAGTTGCGAAATGACTAGCTCCCAAAACTTGCTATTTTTGGACATACACCTGCTGGAAAAAATGAACAGTGCTCTCAACCTGGAAGGAATTAGAAAAATTCCTTTTGGGCATAGCAAATAGACTTAGCAAGCTTCCTATTCCAAGTTAAAACACTTCAAATGATGGACTGAGCACTGAGAACAAGTTTCATCAAGTTCTGGAACATTCCCACAATTCTCGGGGCTCTGCAGAGATAGACCAGTAAGCAGTAAAATGCAGATATCTCCAAAAGTATAAATCCAATGACCTTGAAAATTTATAGGTAAAAACTAGACAGTGAGAGCTATCCAACGCACTTTAAAACACTGAAAAAGGTTCAGTAAAACTTGGGATATGACCTTCTGAAGTTACTGCTCTGAGTGAGTATAGCAGAGAACAAAACAGAGAGATAGATGATAATAAATGTATAGATTCACATATGATTACAACCACATTGGCAATGAATCTTTGCACAATGGGAGTAGAATGATAGAGCTATGGAGTAAGCTCTTCAATCTCTACAAAATGACATCAAGTGGTCACGTACAAGGCTTGCTTATCGCCTCTTCCTTCTTGCTCCTTTTATAGCTATTCTTGGAGGGAGTTTTGAATTCGAATTCGAATGGCTCCACCTAAAAGTGATCCCCAAAGTTAGGAGAGATTCCCTCAGCTCAAAACTTCGTGATTTTGGTAGTTGGAGCCACGAATTTGCTTTTACATCATGGATGAGGTAAGCCATCCTTTTCCTTTTTTCTTTTTCCATTTACAAGAGATAAAATGTACTCTTTTACAAGAGGTGTTCACATGACTACTCATGTGACTTACAAATGAGGATAATATCAAGCATATCAAGCATGTAGGCTTGGGCAAAATGCACCAACAATTTATGCATTGTCCAAAGGACCCACATTGGATTGCAGGTCAAAGAGTTCTCAGATATATCAAAGGAACTATAAAGGAAGGATTATATTATCCTTTTACATCAGATTTGAAGTTGAGAGCCTATAGTGACTCAGACTGGGCAGGTAATCAGGATGACAGAAGAGCAACTCATGGTTACATGATATACATTGGTGATAAGCTTGTAAGTTGGTATTCAAAGAAACAACATACAGTAGCATTATCATCAACTGAAGCTGAGTACAAAGGACTTGTGGAAGTAGCTAAGGAGGTCATATGGATGCAGACATTGTTCAAAAGCTTGGGCATTGATCAAGGTATACCTACAATACATGGAGATAATATGAGTTCACTTTATCTTGCAACAAATCTAGTATTTCATGCAAGGACAAAGCACATAGAGATACAGTATCATTTTCTCAGAGAAAAGGTAATGGAGAAGGAGATTGAAGTGGAGTACATTTCTACTAAAGATCAGATAGCAGACATAATGACAAAGAGCTTGGATGGTGTGAAGACCAGCAGATTCAAAAGCATGGCAGGAGTAAAAGAAAAGAAGATGATATGAAGAAACAGGGAATGTCAATTAGTGATTGAGGGGGAGCTGTTGGAGAAACACTCACTAATTGGACATATATTTGAAGGTCAAATCTTAGGAAGAAAACCCCATGCCTATGTGAAGGGACAAATTCACACGTGTATCATATTTGTAAAGTTAGTTCACTTTAGTTCTAGAAGTTAAAAAAAAAAACAATCACGAGAATGCGAAAATCTATATAAGTTAGTTTCTATCAACTGACGTGATGAGTGAAGAGAGAGGGAAGACAATGATAGAGTGAGTTAGAACTCAATTTGTATGACTGAGTATAGTCGGGCTTCTCTGAGTGAGAAAGCACTTGTAAGCTTCTGAGTTTTCATAGCTAAAAAGAAATAGTTAAAGTTTTGTGTATGAGACTTTCTCCATCATCTCCATGTTTGTCTACTGTGTGATGAGTTCAAAAGTTCAAGTTTTGTGAGCAATTCGATGCCTGGCATCGAATTTGTGTTGATAAGTCTGTGTTTTATTCTGTGACTGTTATGTACTGCTAGAACTTCTTAAAATATGAGGTTTGTGGAGCAACTCGATGCCTAGCATCGAGTTTCAGCATAAAGTCGATGCCCGACATCGACTTCCCACATAAAAGTGGTCTTGTCCATGTGTGTGTTCAAGGGCCTAATTCTAGTGCTGAAAAAGTGGCTGAAAAAGCTCCAAGTCAATGCCCAGCATTGACTTTTGGTTGCAAGTCGATGCTAGGCATCGAATTTTTATTTTTTGACAGCGAATTTTACTAAAACAAGCAAAATTTCTAGTTTTGGAAGGTCATACAGGGTCATCTTGTGAGGGCCATAACTTGAGTTCTAGAGATCTGTTTCATGCGTATGATAGCTTATTGAAAAGATATACTCTTCTAGTTTCATCCTATAAAAGATCTTGGAGAAATAGTATTTGAGCTAAGAGAAATTAGCAAAATACTGAAGGTATGTCATTTCAATGTACTAGAAAAATCTGAAGAAGCAAAGTTCTTGGTTTCGGCTATCATTTCTCAAAGTTTGGAGTGGCAATGAGTTAATGATGACCATAGAGGTGTTCTAGTGTCACATTAATTCATTTCTTGTGGTGTTTCATACATCAACAGATGAAACTATGTATTATTCACAGTCTTTTTTGTAATTACTTTGGTGAAACATCGTAATGGCAGAAGCAATGTAACCATTATTTCATTAATATAAAAGATGAATGTGCTCGCATTGCTTAGTAGCGGAGAAGGCGCACGACAGATCCTTGCCGGACTACCTCTGGTGGAGCGACTGAGTATAGGCCTATCTTGATCAATTGTGTGACTCCTGGAATCTTGTTCGGTGTCATTAAGTGACAGATAAGTGCTCTATTTTTAGTTGAAGTAATTAATCATAAAGAAGTTTGGTTGAAAGTTGGTGTGCACATACCGAAATCCTATTAGTGATTAAGTATTTGATATCTGTTATATCCTATTTAATATAAGTGAGTTCAGTAATAGTTATTGTGAACTAGTATCCTTGGGTAGATAACTTGTTGAGTGGCGTATCAGTGAGAAATTGCATTCGTACATATGATTGCCAAAAGTCTAAACATAAAACAAATTAAGGTTGATTTGTATTGGTAAGGATGGTGGATAATCATTTAGACTGTGTAGTGGGAAATTTATCTTAGGGCCTCTATTCTCATAGACCTCTGTCCAACCCAAGAACCCTGTAGGTTAATCCTGCCACTGTTCTTGTTCACCGAATATAGTAAGTAGGGCAGAGAATTAACAAGTCTAAATAGTTGAAAAAATCTTGCAAGTTAGGTTCACCGAACATAGAGCTTTTGTGGAAGATCCATGTCAAGCGTTGGCACTCATGGTCAAGCACGAGGCACAGGAACACATCAAAGAAGTGGGCATACAAGAAAAGGAAGGACATAGGGAGCTCCAAGAAGTATATGTCAAATTTTCATAAGAAACCCCTATAAAAATAGTGATTTTGATCACTAAAAACCAGTTTAAATACCATTTCATATTTTTGCAACTCCATTTTGTTCAAGCAAAGGAGTGCTCAAGCTTGAGGAGTATTAGAAGTATCTACATACCAATTTTCAAGATTGTTAGACTCCATTTGAGCCCTCAAATAAGCCCTGGAACCTAATTTTTAACTAAGTAGGACACTAGGTCTGGACAGGGCCAAAGCTAGTGAAAAACTAAAAAAAGAGCTAGAAAGTTGGTTTCTGGGGTTAGCATTTTTTAGGTTAGCAAATTAGAGAAAAGAGCTTCTTGAAGAGTGTAATTGAGTTATTGAGAATCAAAGCTTCCATTGTTCCTATCTTTGTTATCTTGCCTTGTGTGTGTGTGTGTGTGTGTGTGTGCATGTATGTGCTTATCACTCACATTTGCTCACCACAATTCCTCACGATCTTCATATCCTCCTCATGTCTCAACGGATTGACAAGTAAAGGAGGTGTGCTCACACTTGGGCTACACCAAATTTTTGCATCTTTACTAGGAAGCATTGCTCGAGGATGAGCATTGTGATGATAAGATCATACATTTGCAACATTGGAAGGTAAAAAATAGTCATTTTCTATTAATTTTTTTATTTTTCCTCCACTTCATCATCATCACCATCTTCTGCCATCTTCATCTTTGTATAAATTTTTTGTTTTTGGTTGTATATTCATTGTTTTCACCTGATTTCTCATTCATGGCTGTGCAAGAGAGAGAGAGAGAGAGAAAGTGTTTGTGTGCGCAAGTTTTTGTGTTTTTCATGATTTTTTTGCACGTATGGATCTTGCCACCACCTGATGCTCGATTTCGAAGTTCTCACCAAACCTCTAAGAAAATCGAGATTTTGTGGAGAAAATTGCGACTTTGTGAAAAAATCAATTTCTTTCTAAGCATCACAATTTTCTTAGTATTCAAAAATCACAAAATCACGATTGTTAGGTTGTCTCAAAATCACAATTTTCAGGTTGTCTTCGTGTCACGATTGTCTCACAACATTGCGATTGTCTAACACTCAAAATCGCGATTCTATGGTTGTTTCAACATCACGATTGTCTCGCAGCATCACATTTGTCTGGCTCTCAAAATCGTGATTCTTTGGTTGTCTCAACATCGCAATTGTCTCACTACATTGTGATTGTCAGGCTCTCAAAATCACAATTCTCTGGTTGTCTAAGCATCATGATTGCTTGACTATCACAAAATCGCAATTTTCTAATAACATCCTATTTTTTTGTCTTGGCCCCCAAGAACCTAAATTGACCTTCAAGTGGGACTAGGAAGCCAAGGGGGCTCTAGAGGACTTTTTAGCAATACAAGGGGGAAAACAGGTCTTTAAAAATACTTGAGTCAAAATTGTCTACCAAACAAATTAAAGTTAAAGCTTGATCTAAACTTGGGACTTTTACAAGTCCATTAAGAGCCATTCAAGGGTGTCTAGAGCAAGGTAAAGTGCAGAACAAAGCAAGGTGGCAAGTGCATTGCAAGCTTGGGAACATGTGTCCTAATCATTCAAGTGTGATCAAGGGAGAAGCGACTTGAGGTTGTAAACATTCTTAACCCCCTAAGTCAATTCTTAGCCTAGGCTAAGCACGACTGGTGGTAGTAACTAATTAGGGTGACGATAAGCACGACATAAGTACAAGAGACCCTAATTACTCAAGTTCAAGCATTCCTAATGATGATATTTGTTAGACACAATTACACTAGAGAAATGTATAAAAGAACAAGTAACTGATTCAAAAGAACTTTGCAACGTGGACTTACTTGGGAAAATTGGGACTAGTAGACAAAGCTTATGAACCTTCAATCAGGTAGAAACCTAGGCCAGGATAGACAAAGCATAAGATCTTCTGAAGATAGTGTCAATCGCACAATTAGGTCATGGGCACAAAAAGTTAGCAATTATCCTTACATGCTAAGTTGGGAAACAAGTCATTGAAAATTTTCTTTTAGCATGGAGAGACAAACACGTAGCTCAAGCACTGCCAATTTACAGACACTAGAATGTCCCTATAAAATGCAATTAGAATATATTAGGATCAATCATCTAAGTGCGTGCATCTATGAGGATGGTTTGAGCTGATCAATTATCCAACCCAAAAATCATGATCAACCCTTCAGACTTGAACACCCAGTGGTTAAACTCAAAGAGGGTTCATACATTGATAAGCAAGGAACCATGTAAGTGGTTACCAACTTACCAGACATGATAGATGAGTTTAGCAATGTAGAGCGAGAACGCAAGACTCCTCAAGGTGAATCCATCTTGACTAGAGTGATTACCCCAAAGTGGGTTCCCCAAGACAACAAAAGCATAGAACTATTCTTGAATAGAGAAACAGAGGAAGGCTTTTGGAGATTCAAGCTAGATCAACTTAGCAAAATAGGCAGAGTCACCATCTACGAGTTCAAAGATCCTCAGATATTAGGCAAAGTTTTCTATCTAGATAACACGTCGAAGAGAATGTTCTTGGTAACAAAACATGGCAGGCATGCATACATTTGGAAAGGCGAATTGATTTTCCCTCCACCAAGATCTAATGTTTCCCATGGCCTCCAAGGAGCAAGATCATCCCAAGCTCATGAAACCCACAGGGAAAGAGCTACAGAGAAGCCTGAGTGAGCTTTGCAGACCCCTTAGGAAGAGAGCAGTTAGGATAAGAAGCAAAAAGAATATATCAGGATAGACACAAAAATCTGAGACCTCAAAGAGGCATGGATGAGTTTCCCTTTCCTAGGCCTAGAGAACACCCTAGAATCTTGAGGCCTACCCAACTGGTTAAGTCCATGAAGAATTACTTTGATGGCACTAGAGATCCTTATGATCATGTAGTAGATTTTAGACAAGTGTTAAGAGCGGAACAAGTTGAGAACTTTTTCACTCAATGCAATGCATTTGGTCTAACTCTTAAGAACACTACCTTAACATGGTTTCAGCCACTACACCAAGGTCGGTTTGGGAATATAGATTAGTTGCTAGAAGCATTTGGTACTGAATTCTCCAAAAGTGGCATCAGACACAATACTTCATCACTGATACACAACTGAAGTAGACACCCCACAAAAACAATTAGACTAGCATGAAGATAATTTAGACAATACCTAGAAAGATGTCCTATCCTAGAACTACCCACATCAGCCAAACAAGTGGCCTTGTTTTTAGATGGCTTACTAATCCCCAAGTTAAGATCGTATGTGTTGAAAGAGCCTAGATCCATAGAACAATGTGTGCAGATGTGCATAGACATAGAGCATCACCTGGGTGAACAATTAGAGATTTCTAAGATCTATAAAGAATCAGATAGCTCTACTAGTTTCAACTCCAAACCATCTACATCTATTGAGTAAGTGGTAGAGAAGGTAGCTCAGAAGTTAGGGGTCTCTAGCAAGCACACACCTAGACTGGTCTCAATGAGATGATGCTATACGTGTGGAGGAGACCACATGGATAATGTTTGTGTTGTATATTATTGAACAAGGCATTGTTAAAATGTTAAATTATTAATGTATTAATATGTTTTTGATGTTTTTGATATAGCAGCTGAAGGTTCGTGAGGAGCGTGCAAGGCGTGACAGGGCGGACATCAATAATCCGAATAATTATTATTTAGCTTGTAAATAAACCTGCGTAGAAGGTTCTATTGTTACAAAAGTAATGGTTAGAATAAGGGTCGTTGTAGACCACAGTTTCTATTATTCAAAGTAATGGCTTTCTGTAAAAGTTACCAACTTTTAGTTTCACGCCTGCTTTTCGAAGCCGCCCTCATGTAACCACTATTTTCAACATAATCAAAAGTCCTATAAATGTTGAAAGTTTTTCAAGCTCAAGAGTGTGGGAACATGCCCCAAATTGAACCTTCCACATCATCCACAATCAAAGGAGGCTGATTTCCACGAGTTGGAGGCATCAAATCATGCCCATAATGGAAAGAATTTGATTAGAGAAGATTTTGCTCACCTCTTGATGTGATTGGACCTCACTTTTGACATGTATATGCTTTTGATTGGTTAAAGAGGTTAGTATGAGGTCTTTAAAACCTCTAATGAGTTGTATTATGACTTAGAGTCGTGGAAATACGTGCCCAAGCTGCCCCCTTGCTTAAGCACACCCCCTACTAGCTGTTCTCTGCATATTTTGCAGAAATTTCACTTTTACACACTCTATCTATCTAGATGTTTTTGGCAGACCCCCCGGCCTTGTAATTGTTGTTTCTCCTTCATCCGGAATCCATTTGCAATGATTTTTGTCTTGTTGGAAATCTTATAAGTTCTACTTTTTCTGGTATAAGTCTCAGGTTCAGTGCCTGCACATGTGCAGAGAAATGTCCAGAACAGTGTCTGTCCAGTTAGCTCGTACTCTGTGAAGAGATCAAGTTATCTATTTTGTTGCAGCTGGTTGAGGCATCATCCAGTATCCAAATGGAGTGATTTTACTCTCATTTGAAATCTCTTAAAGTCTAGTTTATGCCTGCAAAATTTCATTTTCATTCTCTGTATATACTCAGAGAAACTCAGAAAATACAGAGCCTATGTCTGAAAAAATTCAGGATCCTAGGAGGGTTCATTTGCTTTTGTTGTGCACATAGGAGTGTTTATCCTCCAACAATGGTATCAGAGCTATAAGTGGAGTATCAAAGAGAGAAGAAGGAGCTACTGAAGTGAAGTAAAGACTTCATCAAAGTTTGAAGGAAGGAAGCAAAGAACGGGCACGTCAACAACAAGGGGAAGCAAATACATCATCAAATCAAAGACGAAGCTTCATCAAGAGGAGTAGCTCTATTTTTTGAGGTAAAAGCCATCCTTTTCAACTTCATTGCATCAAGGGGGAGGTTCAAAAGAGTTAGGAGGCACCATGGCTGATCTCAATGCTCAGATTGAGAAGCTCGAAAAAGGAAACTACCAACCGTGGCGATTTAGAATAAGCAATTTTTTTATGGGGAAAGGTTTGTGGGGACTTGTGAGTGGTGGAGAGCCAAAACCCTACATAGATGAGGTAAATCCAACCAATGATCAGAGAAGAGCAGTAAGAGAGTGGGATGAAAGGGACAAAAGGGTCATTTTCATTTTATCTCAGCATATTAGCAACTCTATGGTAGGGCATATTCAAGATTTGGATACATCGAAGAAGGTGTGGGAGTGCTTGGAGAGATTGTACTCAACCTCCACAAAAGCTAGAAAAATTCAGCTCAAGAATGAGCTAAATAATCTTAGGAAAATCCCCTCTCAAGGTGCTAATGATTACATATTAAAGGTTAAAGAGCTTGCAGATGCACTAGGGTCAATCGGTTGTGCCCTAGATGATGACGATCTTGTCGCCCACACCCTAAATGGACTTAGGGATGATGAAAAATGGAGGGCTTTCACAACTTCAGTGTATGTAAGGGACTCTCTTCATGATTTTGATCAACTAATCACTCTCATGGTGACAGAGGAGATGAACCTTGGTGGTCATAACGCCAAGGATAGCCAAGGGCAATTGTTGTATGCAGGTAGAGGAAGAGGAAGACACAACCGAGGTGCTTCAAGAGGAAGAGGAAGATATCAAAGCAACCAAGGAGGTCAAGGACAACAAGAAAATGCAGGTCAAAGAGGTGGAAGAGCCACAAATAGAGGAAGAGGTGCAAGATTTGGTGGAAGAGGACAAGCCACTTCAAATGGATGCTTTGTATACGGTAAGCCCGGTCATTTTGCAAATGAATGCTATCATAGAGCTCAAAGACAAGGGAATCAAAGCAACAACAACAACAATTATAGAGGGCAAGGTAATTATGCAAACACATCATCCAACCAAGGGAATGATTATTTACTTGCCATGAGGTATGGTGAAGATACAACTCAAGCTAGTGAAGATGTATGGTATGTAGACAGTGGATGTAGCAATCATATGTCATGTCGAAAGGAGTTTTTTAGTAATTTGCAGGTCCCAAAGCATCAAGGGCATGTGGAAACAGGTGATAACTCAGAGCATATCATTCAACATGTGGGAGATATCAGTTTGGAAGGAAATCAAAGAGCAAAGTGCTTATCAGAGGTATTACATGTCCCTACTATTACCAAAAACTTGATTTCGATAGGCCAAATGGTAGAAAAAGGCTATCAAGTTAGGTTCAATGAAAGAGGATGTTTTGTTGAGGATCCAAGGGCAGGTTTCAAGCTCATAGCAAAAGGAAAAAAGCAAGGGAGAATGTTCACAATGGACATAAATCAGCCACACCATTCAATGTATGTCACATATGGAGACAAGAGGATAGCAGATTTGGATCTATGGCATAAACGAATAGGTCACATCAACCTACAAAAGCTCAAGGACATGCAAAGGAGGAGCTTGGTAAGAGGCCTACCAAATTTTACATCTAAAATGTTGCATGAAATTTGTGTAGCTTGCCAACAAGGAAAACAATCAAGGTTGCCCTTCAAGAAGAGTACCTATGTAAGTGCAAATGTTTTAGACCTCATTCACACGGATGTTTGGGGTCCAACAAGAGAAGCATCCCTTGCTGGAAATAGGTATTTTGTAACCTTCATTGATGACTTTTCAAGAAAAGTGTGGTTGTATTGCATTAGAAACAAATCAGATGTGTTCCACTACTTCAAGAAATTCAAAGCACAGGTGGAGAAGGAATCTGGCAAGTTTATCAAAACTTTGAGATCCGATGGAGGGGGAGAGTATTTCTCCCATGAATTTTCTGAATTTTTGCAGGTCAATGGCATCAAAAGGCAATTTACATGCAGGTATACCCCTCAACAAAATGGGGTAGCAGAGAGAAAGAACAGACACATAGCAGAGGTAGCAAGGTGTATGCTCAATGAAATGAATATGCCGCATTGTTATTGGGGAGAGGCTACATATACAGCCACATACATCATGAATAGATGTCCTACATCAGGTATACATCATCTAACCCCTGAGGAAGCATGGAGTGGAAGAAAACCTTGCATTTCACATCTTAGAATCTTTGGTTGTATATGCTATGTACATGTACCTCAAGAGTTGAGGTCAAAGTTAGATGCCAAATCTGAAAGGTGTATTTTTTTGGGATATTCTATGGAACAAAAGGGGTATAAATGCTATAATCCCATCACCAAGGAGCTGAAGGTAAGTAGGGATGTTGTCTTTGATGAGTTGAATCCTTGGTATGCATGCACAAGTCCATTGCAGGTTGAAGACATAGGTGAGACAGATTTGAAGAATGATGATAGAGTTCAAGAAAGCATGGATTTGAGTGGTCCAAGCAACTCATGCAACACAAGGACACCCTCACCATGGAGTGGAAGGCTTAGGGAAAGAGAGACCAGCTCTGAAGAAAGCAAAGTCAAAGGCAAAGAGAAGATTTCAGTTGAAGAAGGAAGCTATGTGGACGAGAGCATGTTGGAAGATGAAGAGATAGAAGAAGTTCAAACTCCATGAGTGGCTAAACAAAGAAAGAAGATGGCAACCACACCAAAAGGAAGTGAAAGAAGGTCTTCAAGAGTAAGATATCCAGTACAAAGGTTAACATATGATAATTTTATTGCAAAGCATTATGCATACATGACTCAGGTAATCAAGGACAAAGAACCAACTACTTATGAAGAAGCTAAGGATTGCAAGGAATGGCAAGAGGCAATGAAGGAAGAGCTCAAAGCACTTGATGAGAACCATACTTGGAGCTTGGTACCAGCTCAAGAAGGCATGAAGGTGATAGGTAATAAGTGGGTTTACAAAATTAAAAGAAATTCAGATGGTTCCATTGCTAGATACAAAGCAAGGTTGGTGGCGAAAGGCTTCTCCCAAAGCTACGGGATAGATTATGATGAAACTTTCAGCCCCGTAGCCAAGATGCCAACAATTAGGACTTTGATTGCAGTGGCCACATCAAGGAAATGGAGCTTATATCAGTTGGATGTGAAGAATGCCTTCCTCAATGGAGAGCTTGAAGAAGTAGTCTACATGAGCCAACCTCAAGGATTTGCTAGTATGAGGTACCCAAATCATGTTTGCAAGCTAAGGAAAGCATTATATGGACTAAAGCAAGCCCCAAGGGCCTGGAATCAGAGGTTAGTGGATTATTTATCAAGTTGTGGATACAAAGAAAGTGTTGCAGATCCATCACTTTACATGAAGAAGCAAGGAGACAAGACGGTATATATATGCATCTATGTGGACGATTTGATCATCACAGGAAGTGATATTGCAGGTATTAAAGATATCAAATCAAAGCTAGGAAAGGAGTTCAAGATATCTGATCTTGGAACACTAAAATACTTCTTGGGAATAGAGGTAATCTATGTACACAATGGCATCTTCTTGATTCAAAGAAAATACTTGTTGGATGTGCTATACAGGTTTGGTATGAGTGGTTGTAAGCCACTTTCTCAGCCCATGGAGCCCAATACAAAGTTGGTTGCAGGTCAAGGAGAGGCTATACAAGATATTACACTATATAGAAGCATAATTGGTTCATTAATTTATGCTACATTTACTAGACCTGATCTTGCATATGTAGTAGGTGTTCTCTCTCAATTTTTGCATACACCTACTCATGATCATCTTATGGCGGCAAGAAAGGTGCTTCGTTACATCAAGCACACCATCAACCAAGGTCTATTTTACTCATATGATGCTGATCTAAGTGTCAAAGGATATAGTGATGCTGATTGGGCAGGTAGCAAGGATGATCGAAGGAGTACATCGGGTTATGTTTTCATGATAGGTACAAAAGTGATCTCTTGGAGCTCTAAGAAGCAACCCACTGTTGCTCTTTCATCCACAGAGGCTGAGTACAGAGGTTTAGCATTGGCTACATGTGAGCTATTATGGCTTGAGAAGCTACTTAAGGACTTGGAAGTGGAAGTGCAGGAGTTTCCTCTTTATGGAGACAACATTTCAAGCATCTATCTAGCTAACAATCCCATGTTTCATGCAAGGAGCAAGCACATAGAGGTTCATTACCACTTCGTTAGAGAAAAGGTGATGGCAAAAGAGCTAGATATAAGGTATGTGAACACTAAAATGCAGGTTGCAGACATGATGACAAAGTTTCTTGAAGGTACAAAGCTTGGAGGATTCAAGGAAGCTATCAACATAAGAGACATAGGCTGAAGCAACAAAGGAAAAGACTTGAGCTTGAGGGGGAGTGTTGAAAGTTTTTCAAGCTCAAGAGTGTGGGAACATGCCCCAAATTGAACCTTCCACATCATCCACAATCAAAGGAGGCTGATTTCCACGAGTTGGAGGCATCAAATCATGCCCATAATGGAAAGAATTTGATTAGAGAAGATTTTGCTCACCTCTTGATGTGATTGGACCTCACTTTTGACATGTATATGCTTTTGATTGGTTAAAGAGGTTAGTATGAGGTCTTTAAAACCTCTAATGAGTTGTATTATGACTTAGAGTCGTGGAAATACGTGCCCAAGCTGCCCCCTTGCTTAAGCACACCCCCTACTAGCTGTTCTCTGCATATTTTGCAGAAATTTCACTTTTACACACTCTATCTATCTAGATGTTTTTTGCAGACCCCCCGGCCTTGTAATTGTTGTTTCTCCTTCATCCGGAATCCATTTGCAATGATTTTTGTCTTGTTGGAAATCTTATAAGTTCTACTTTGTCTGGTATAAGTCTCAGGTTCAGTGCCTGCACATGTGCAGAGAAATGTCCAGAACAGTGTCTGTCCAGTTAGCTCATACTCTGTGAAGAGATCAAGTTATCTGTTTTGTTGCAGCTGGTTGAGGCATCATCCAGTATCCAAATGGAGTGATTTTACTCTCATTTGAAAGCTCTTAAAGTCTAGATTATGCTTGCAAGATTTCATTTTCAGTCTCTGCATATACTCAGAGAAACTCAGAAAATACAGAGCCTATGTCTGAAAACTTTCAGGATCCTAGGAGGGTTCATTTGCTTTTGTTGTGCACATAGGAGTGTTTATCCTCCAACAATAAATACATGCACTCTGTGGACTGTCGAAACAGAGTGCATGGGGGGAGATTGCACCCAATACTGCGTTGTGTCTCGTCTCTTGTTGCTTCTATTCTCTGTGTGTTTTTCTGCGTCCGTAATCTCTGTATGTGTGTGAGCAAGATCCTGACAACAGTTTGCCCCATCATGGCTCAACCCCAAGGAAACCATAGTATCCAATACTGCACTATTGAGAGAAAATACAAAAAACATAAAACTCAAGATTGTCCGTACAATAGGCAAGCCATCAGATAAACTTATCAATAACGTTACCAATAGGTAGGTATCAGAACCACTACCAACAACCATATTATAGACCACAACAACAATATCAACCTCAATACCAACAACAATATCAAGCACCATATAGGCCACAACCGATCCTAGGAAACCAATTCCCACCTCCTTCCAATGTGATTCAAGCTAAGTATGCAGTGGTAGAGGAGAACCCTAATAGAGCATTGGTGTTGATGACCCTTTTGGTCTGAGAAAATCACCCTCATGCTCAAAGTTTTGACTATACCCATGAAGATAGTCCACAAGCTTATTACACAGAGTCACTTGACAATGAGACTTATTTGTATCAATATGAGGCACCACCTATGGAACCGAATTGGGAGCCATAATACTCCAGTGAAATGTATATGAATCCTAACCCCAGGCCCCAATTAAATGAGTCCACAAGCCCCTAGAGGACCATGCTTTAGATGTTAGGGCGACCATTTCATTCATGAATGTCCCCATCAACCAGCTAAGGAAAGAACATCATAATACAAGTCTTTTATTGTGAGTGTGGTAAAGAACATCTCCCAAAAGATTGTCCAAGGAACCCCTCTAGTGAGCCCAAGGCTACACCCATTAATGTGGTAGTCTTAGTGGTGGATTCAAGTTCAAGTAGCATTAATATGGCTCGTATACAGGTATTCACTAGGGCAAAAGCCTTAAAATAGGCTAAACAAGTTGAACAATTAGAGTCAAGTGAATCAGCATAGCCTAGTAAGAGGAAAACAAGAACATGGAAGGATACAGGGGAAAAGGCCAATCGTAAGTGGACTAGAAAGTTATCCAAATTAGAAGAAAGTTTGAGAGATGCAAAAATAAAAATAGCAAAAATTGCATCTCGAAACCCCTCGCATGCCATAACTCCATCCACTCCATTTCATCCTACCCCACCACTCGATGTGAATAGACCACAACCAGGGTCTGTTCTCCTAGATCCAACCCCAAAAGGCTTGGACATGATGTTCAAGGCCTACTAGGCTTGACTTCAAGAAGGTCCAATAACTACAAACCTAGACAAGAGTTACCGTAGAGTAGATTTAGAGATTGAATGGACAAAATTTTGCATGAAAATGGTAGAACTATCTTAGGCTATGCTCTAGGCGAATCAATTCTTAAATCAAACTAATTCTATCAAACCAAGTTCCCATTTCCAAGGCTTAGTAGAAAGATTAGAACAATTGGCAAAAAAGCTTCAGGTTTCTTTACCTCCACAGGCTCAACCAGTTGTTGAAAGAGAAAGCCAACCACTAATAAAAGTTTTTGTTCCTGATTCCATGGATTTTGTG
The DNA here is from genome assembly GCA_020310875.1 of Ceratopteris richardii. Classification (NCBI taxonomy): domain Eukaryota; kingdom Viridiplantae; phylum Streptophyta; class Polypodiopsida; order Polypodiales; family Pteridaceae; genus Ceratopteris; species Ceratopteris richardii. Next base: position 48,422,563 of record CM035416.1, on the reverse strand, counting down.
TAGCTTAGTGATGAGTAGCACCTCCTTTAATGTCGATTTGGGAAGACATGAGGATGGTATGAAGACCTCGAACAAGTGATGGCACAAGTGTGTGAGTGAGAAGCACACAAGCATGCACACACATACACACACAGAGAAGGCAAGAACAAAGAGAGAAACAATGGAGTTTATTAGATTACTCAAAAAGTCTCATGTACAAGCTCTAATCACTAACAAGCTAACCCACGAAAATGAGCTCTCTAGCTCTTTTTATAGTTTTTGACTAGCTTTGGTCCTGTCCAGACCTAGTGTCCGGCCTAGTTAAAATTTAGGTTCCTAGGCTATTTTGGAGGCTCAAACAAGCTCTGAAAATTATGAAAATTGGTACATAAATACTACTCATACTCCTCAAGCTTGAGGACTCATCGACTTGCACAAAATGGAGTCAAGTTTACCAAAAACAATATCTACAATGTTCATGAAGTGATGAAAATCACTATTACAAAAGGGGTTAAATTGGGAAAAAAACTGAATGCCCTACTTGCCAGATCTTTGTTGACTGCCTTGCCTACTTGTTCCTTCTCTCTGCTCTGACTCCCTTCATTGGCTTCCTTGTCGTGTATTTCGTTGAGTTCCCTAGCTGCTACCAACACCCCCCCTCTCTCGCGTTTGTCGTCTCTGACAGACCCTTGTTGGGCTGAACGTTTCACATAATATTCGACGACGTTGGTAGCTAAGTGGTGCCTTTTTAACCTCAATCCCTTTGCTAAATCTATTAGTAGGGCATCCCAATCAACTGGCCCTGGAACATCCAGATGTGGCAGACACAATTGTTTGGAGTGTAAGGTTCTCTCCATAGCGAAGAGTTGGAGGAGATGTGAGGGTTTGGGGATGAATATTTCAGAATGGTATTCCTAGAACCTTGTGATGAACATCTCCTCAAATGTTTGCTTGTGGCAGGCTAGGAGGTATTTGATTCTTGCGTGCCATGCATATATCACCTTAATGGAGGGGGATGTGCTCATGTCATACACTAAGTCGAGATTGCCTACAGTGAATCTGACTCCTAAGAAATGCGGATCTTTAATGTTCTTAAAGGTTTGGAAGGTGACTAGCATTGATTCGAATATTTTAATACACATTTGTGCCATCATGTCAGGTACATTTTGCAGTCTGACTCCCTAGTGGCTGATGGTGGAGATCATGTATGCCACTGTATCCGGTCCTCATGGTGATGCTAGGTACACGTAATTTAGCCATTTTGCACAGCCTTTAACATTCTTTATAATGATGGCAAAGTCAAGCCATGTGCATCTTCTGAGGATTGAGACGTAACATGGATTGTACTTGATGAATAGTGGCATATTATTCCATGTACGAACCATTTCTGGATAAGTTTATAGGAGATGCAACCGCCAAGTATGTTGGAAGATGGATCCTTGTGTAGCTCTTTCAGGTTTGTCGTCGGGACCGAATGTTGGAGCCTTGCCACATCGTCGTTGAATTTTTTTCATTATAATCCGCTAAGAGCACATAATAGGGAACATATTGATCATCATTTGTGCCTATCCATAGGCGATGAGACATGCATCGAAAGTATTCTGATTTTATATTGGTACCTCAACTTTAGACATTGACTAAATTTGTACCACTACTCTATCATCATGCGTATTGGCCATTTTTTTGAGTGTCTGGAACCATTCTGGGGCTTCTACCTCAAGTGTGTCCAATCCTTTAGAGGTTTTTTGGCCACCCAGCATTGGCATAGGAGCATATGGTTCCTCATATGACTCGTCTACTTCTATGGGTACCAACTCTTCCGGTTCTCGCTCTATGACTGGGGAGGGTTGTCTTTCATACTGAAGTAGTTTTCCTTGCAACTCAGCGACTTGTTCTCTTAGTGCCTTTACCTCCTCTGTAGTTATGGTAGAATCGATTATCTTTTTTTTTTATTCTTGCATCCTTAGCTATTGGCGAAGGGTATCCCATTCTTTGCCCAAATCGTCATGCGTTGCCAAAAGATCAGCATAGCTTTCAAGAATGGTTTTCATAGTATTTGAAGGGACAGCCTTAAACCTTTCTGGGTCGATGTCATGAGGGGATCCTTCCATTGCTGCCTTTAGGTTTTCTTCATTCTGGTTTTGAAGTCATTTGTTTTCTTCTAGAGCCATGGCCATGTGCTTCCTTAGTAACATCAGATTACGATGGACTTTGATATTCTCGGATTGATAAAGTTCAAGTAAAGCTGTTAGTTTTTTGACTTCGGAAGATTTTGATTGTTGGGGAGCTTCCAATAGGGTCTGGTGGTCATGTTCTAGTGTAGTATAACGTTGATTGAAGTCGGCCTTCTCTTCTTCTAGGGTTGCAAGCCGCTTCTCTAATTGCTGGTGGTCCGCAGTTATATGGCGATGAAAATCTTCTAGGGTCTAATACTCGCTTTGCAACTGATATACACATTAATGTAATGTAGAAAACATATTATTTACATGTAGAGATGTTGGGAAAGTGGAGGATGTAGGGGGAATGGGGAAGGGGATAGGGATAGGGATCGTGAATGAAGTGGAAACAAGAGGTGATATGGGGGGAGGGGGTATGGGAGATTGTGGGAGTGTGGGGGCAAGGAGTGGTGTTGTGGCTGGTGATGTTTCCATGGTTTCAAAAGTGTGTGTGACTGTGTAAATGGGAATGGAGGGTGGGGTGAATGTGATCTCAGTGAACAATGTAGTGAATGTAGGTATGGCAGTCCCACCAAGTTGGGTGCCAGAGGAAGGAGGAATTTCTACAATGTGTGTTGTGGTGGTGGCAATTAGGGTGGTGGTGTCATGGGGAGAAGTGAAGTGTGCAGTGAGAGGTGAGGAATGTGGTGATTGCAATGTCTCATGCTGTTCTTTTTTTGTGTGGTATCTCCTAGTGTCGATACATTTATGTGAATTTGCTTCCCGGAGCAAAGGGGGTGGGTGGGCACTCGTTGCTCAAAGCGGTGAATGTAGGCGAGAGCTGAATGAATGGCTTCATCTAGGCCAAGCGCATCCACGTGCAGGTTTAATGATTCAATAAACTATTCGTCTACCCCTTCTTCTCCTAACATTTGACTTAATAGCATCTTCCCTGTTTTGAGTGGCAACTTGTGATGCTCCTGGACTCTTTTCATGGTCTCATACAACCTTTTGATCTGTGCAGTATAGGCTGGGGCACCTACTAGTTCTGAAGTTTCCTCGTGCTCTTGGTTGTGTTCTGCATCTGATTCTATTTCATCGGTCTCTTCTTCATCTTCTTCTACATCCACTATTTCAGGTTGGGTTGGAGCAGAAGTCCTTGTGGTTGGTTGCGGTCCTTGGGCCTGCTCTTCCTCCATCTCAAGATTAGCCTCATCAATCATCTTGGCACTTTCTTCATCTGTTAAATCGTCCAGAGTGTAGCCCTGTGGGAACTCCAAGTCAAAGGGAATCGGAGGGAAAACAAGATTGGGCCCTTTTGCACTTCGCTTGGGTAAGCGAATAGTAAATGGGCGAACACGTCTTGTTTGAGGTGGTATCACCTCTGGTGTGAGGGTGGCACCCCTTGCTTGGGCACAAGGTATTTGGACTGCTCCTCTCATTTTCTTAGATGATGGCCCTGTTGTTGATGGCCGTCTCTAGAACTCTTGGGCTTGGGACCATACCAATGCTCTTTGAATGGGCACATCATAAGCTAGGCAACTATAAATGATTCTTGTAAGCGTGTAGCATCCATGAAGCACATTCTTATGTTTCTTGTTCCAGCACTGATGTGCTAAGTGAATTTGATCAATGATCCACTGGGGTAGATTGAGTGTGAGATTTTTTATCTCAGCCAAGTACAAGCTAAACCAAATTCTTTTTGGTGGCATGGTGAAGCATTCTTGAGTCAGGAAGGCGAAGTGTTGCATGATTGTGCGCAAATGGAGGGCGAAGTCGGTGTCATAGCTACCATATCTTTTAGTTTGTTGAGATCTTTGTGCTTCATTCTTCCAGGAATCAATGTTTCTTTCTCTGTGGGGATGTGCATACCCTTCATATCTAGGGCCTCTCGTACTAAGTTGAGGGTAATTTTGACCCTTTTTAGTTCATGGCCGGGTGTTAATGAGGGGAGTACAAAGGTACTATCTCCTCCTTTGGCTCTGCTAGGGGTGATAGTGTTAATCAAGTAGGAACAGCGTAGAAAATCAGGTTTAGGTAGTTGTGCCCGAAAGTAGCTATCCATGCCAGCTTTGGTCCATACTGATCTCATCACTTCTACGTTCTGATAATTTTTGAAATCGTGAGTAAAGAAATGGTACCTTCCCTACTTGCTATAAATTCTAGTTCAGCTTCCCAAAAGTATGTGCCCTGTTGGAACATCAAGCTTACACTATGCTTGAGGTGGATTTGATCTACATCAAAGGCTATCGCGTCGAAAGAATATCCGTTGGAGAGTTTTTTTTCTTATGCTCATTTATTGTATTTTTTTGAGAGATTTTTGATGGCTCATTTATGTTGTAAAAGCTTTGAGTTTTACACATGTAAAGGTAGAGAGATAGAGCCCAAATCCCACAAATTTGTGGTGGTTGAAGTTGCATTCAATCAAGCAATCAAATCACCTAAAAGAAGATCAAACTAGATCTTCACTTTTCCTAGATTGTAGGTAAGTGAATTGATTCCCTCCAACAACCATTCCCACCTTCATTTGAATTCAAATTTCACGTGTAGAAGTCGTGGAACACTCCTAGATTCTATATAAAGACTTGAAATCACTTGTGCATTACATGGAAGCAATATACATACACTTGTGACCATCATTGTCTTGCTCCTTCAATTCTCTGCATCATCTTCTTCGCCAACAGTAATCTTGCAGAGCTTGCTGCTCTCTCTCCAGAGCTCCAAATTGCATGCAAGATGGCTCATTGGAAAGGTGTTTACTGTCTAGTTTATGCCTATAAATATTCATAGCATTTGGTTCAGCAGATTGGGAGAAATATGCATTTTTCTGTCTCGGGGTCAATCTCTACATATTCCTAAAAAATAGGAAGTACCACCGGTGAATGTCGCATTCATTCCTATAGCATATTTTGCTTATTCCTTATACTTTTGTGCATTCTATACACTCAACCCTATATGTATCACTCCCATAAAAGTATTTTTTCTAATTGTAATCATGTTAGTTGCTATGGGCATTTGAAGTTCATTGTCTCTTCCATAGATAGTAAGTTTTTTGAGCTAGTCGACCCACGAACCTATCTGTTTTGTATCGACTTATTCTCCTTGATGCTCCAAAGTACATAGTGTGTTTCTTTGCACTTATAGCATGCCTATAAGGTCTATTTGAGTCTCCATAAGCTCAAGGGCTGGTCTTGTGCCGGTTGGCTTGACCAAACTTCATAGCTTCGAAACACACTTTTCTACATTCTACAAGCTTCTCCAAGTTCTTTCAGTGGTATCAGAGCTAGATCAAGATGGGTGACGGCTTTCCTTCAATGATCGAGAAGCTTGATCGACACAACTACGCGGCTTGGCAAGTCAGAATGGAGGCCTATTTGCAAGGTAGAAATCTTTATGGAATTGTAGCAGGTGATGAAGCTATGCCTATTCCAAGATCCATAGGAGGACCTACACAAGAGGAGACAGATAAGCTCACACTTTGGTGCGCAAGGGATGCCCAAGCAAGGTCGTACATACTAAACTCTATCTTTGACTTTCTATTACCACATATTAGAGGATGCAAGACATCTCAAGAGACTTGGGATGCCCTCGAGACTTTCTTTTCTGCTAGTATTAAAGCAAGAAAGAATCATCTTTGGAACGAGTTCAACCAAATGAAGAAGACACCTAAACAAACCATCACAGATTTTGTTACCAAGGTCAAGGAGGTTGCAAATCAGTTAGCATCCATTGGAGAGCTGATTGAAGAAGAAGTCATCATGAGGCAAATTCTCAACGGCATTCGAAGTGATAAGCAATGGCAATCCTTCACGATGGCTTATGATCTCATCATGGATGTGCAAACTCCAGACTTCAACATCTTTCTTGGAAAACTCTTCAATCAAGAAGCCAACAATAGCATAAAGGAAGGTAACTCTTATCATAGTAATTCAACTAGTGCTCTATATGCAGATAAGAAGGATAAGAAGCAGAAAGGCAAGAAGAAGGAAGTTGATGAAGAACAGACTTCCCAAGCCAACTTCACAAGCAAGAGCAAGTGGAAAGGGAAGAAGAAAGGACCAAAGCAAGACAAAGCCAAAGGTCAAAATGTTCAACCTTGTGCCATATGCGATAAAACCAACCACACCACTCAGAATTGTTGGTTCAATGGGAAGACCCAGAAAGGAAGTGGAAGAGGTGGATATGGCAGCAATAGAGGCAGAGGTGGACACAACTTCAACAATAACAATAGAAGATATAATAGAAGGGACTACAACAATTATTCAGAAGATCAACCACATGAAGACTCATTGCTTCTTATGAATCTAAGCCACAAAGAAGGTAAAGAAGATGATCATTTGTTCTACATGGATTCAAGATGCTCGAATCATGTTGCAGGCAACATTGCTCTTCTATCTGACTTGGAAAGTCCAAAGCATAGACATGAAGTGCAAACAGCGGATGACACGAAGCACAATGTGGAGAAGATTGGTAATGTCAAAGCTTCCAATGGCAGGACAAACATTCTAAGTAAGGTTCTCTATGTACCCACTATCACTAAAAACCTAATAAGTGTAGGCCAAATAGTGGAAAAAGGCTTGCAAGTTAGGTTCACCCAACATGGAGCTTTTGTAGAAGATCCATGTCAAGGCTTCAAGAAGATAGCCCAAGGTGAGAAGCATGGTAGGCTCTTTACTTTTGAAGTAGGAGAAACCAGGAACATAGCTCTATTCAACTTTGGGTCTCAAACCCTAAGTGAGCTTGAAGTGTGGCATAAGAGACTTGCTCATGTGAATGAAAGAACCTTGAAGGATATATGTAGGGATCATCAAAGTGTTCTAGGACTGCCGAACATATCAAAGCAACACATGATCAACAAGTGTGATGCATGTCAGATTGGGAAGGCACAAAGACAACCATTCAACCACAAGGGCTACATCCACAACAACTTATTGGACTTAGTACATACAGATGTATGGGGACCAAGTCAAGAACCTTCATTGGCAGGATCAAGGTATTATGTCTCATTTATTGACGGCCATAGTAGGTGGATTGTTCTATACTTTATCAAGAGTAAGAATGACGTGTTTGCTTGCTTCAAGAAGTGTTTTGCACATGTGGAGAATCATACAGGTAGATCACTAAAGAAGCTCAGATCTGATGGAGGGGGAGAATACTTCTCCAAAGATTTTTATGAGTTCTTGCAGGAAAAAGGTATCAAAAGGGAAGTGACTACTAGGTACTCTCCTCAACTAAATGGAATTGCAGAGAAGAGAAACAAGACATTGGTTGGATCAGCCCGAACAATGCTTGAAGCGAAGAAGTTACCACATTATCTATGGTAGAAGCTATTTCAACTGCTGTGTACCTTGTCAATAGACTACCATCCAAATCACTTCAAGGTATGACTCTTTATGAAGCATGGCATGGAAGAAAACCTAGTCTTGGACATTGTAAGGTTTTTGGTTGTTTAGCTTATGTTCATGTACCATCACAAATAAGAGGTAAACTAGATGAAAGGGCAACAAAGGCAGTGTTTATTGGATATGATTCAACTCAGATGGGTTACAGGTTTTTCAATCCTTCAACCAAGCAATTCACTACAAGCAGAGATGTTGTGTTTGAAGAACACAGGTCTTGGTATGATGAAGACAAACAAAAGGTAACACTACCATATGATCTTGATTCTGACTCTCATCAATTAGGAAGCAAGCATGATACACAGGTCCAGGATCCAAGAAGTGATACAGACGATGAACAAGATGAAAGAGAAAAGGATTACAAGCTATGGAAGTCAAGAGGCAAAGCAAAGATGCAAGAGGTTGGAGAATGCTCCAAACAAGCACCTAGAAGATCAGCAAGAGAGAAGAAACAACCAGAAAGGTATGGATATGATTCCACATTTGTTACAAAGCATTCAATATACTTGGCAAAAGACTCTATTCAGAGGAACCCTCAACCTATGAAGAGGCAAAGGGAAACCCTAATTGGAAAAATGCCATGAAAGAAGAGATAAATGCAATGAAGGAAATGGACACTTGGGATTTGGTTCCAATGTCGCCAAATCAAAAGGTAATTGGTTGCATATGGGTATATAAAGTTAAAAGAAATTCAGATGGATCAGTTTGCAAGTACAAGGCAAGATTAGTTGCCAAAGGATGCTCACAAAATCATGGTATAGACTATGAGGAAACATTCTCACCAGTTGCAAAGATGAGTACAATCAGGACATTGATAAGTGTAGCTGCTGCAAGGAATTGGAGACTCCTCCAACTTGATGTGAAAAATGCATTCTTAAATGGTTGGAAAAGTGAAGAGGTATACATGTCACAACCACCCGGTTTTGAAAACCCTAATCATCCATCTTATGTTTGCAAACTTAAGAAAGCATTGTATGGATTGAAACAAGCTCCAAGAGTTTGGAAATAGAGGTTGGTTACATATCTTCAAGATCAAGGGTTCAAAGCTAGTAGCTCAGATTCTTCTCTATTCATCAAAAGAGATCACAATGAGGTTATCTATCTATGTGTATATGTAGATGATATTATTGTGACAGGTGATGATCTAAATGGCATTCAAAGGATCAAGAGACACATGCAAGAGGAGTTCAAAACAGTGACCTAGGTGAGATCACATATTTCCTAGGTATGCAGGTGATATACACAGATGAAGGAATGTATTTGACTCAAAGAAGATACATTCAAGATCTTCTTCTCAAGTTCAAAATGGAGAATACTAAATTTGCAGGTACACCTTTGGAGATGAATCATAAACTTAGTGTTTATGAAGGTGAGAAAATTGAAGACATTAAAGAATATCAAAGCTTGGGAGGTAGCTTGATATATGCTACTCATACAAGGGCAGACATCTCATATAGTGTGGGAGTGCTTAGTCAGTTCATGCACTCACCGAGAAGACCACACATGGATGCGTAGGTGCGGGTATAGGGCAATCACGAATGAGGTGATCTCCCTAACATCGATAGCATGGCCCTCTAGGAAATGGGGGTCTTACCTGTCTAGGTTGAGGTCTAGAGTTGGGGTTTGCGTACATGAAATTTGCATACTCAGGCTCCCAACTTGGTTCACTCGGTTCTTCACAATAGTAGGACTCATTATGCTCAGGGGACTGTATGTAGTAAGCTTGGGGGCTATCAATATGGGTCGAGTCAAAACTATGATCAGGTCACTTTCTGAGAGTAATGGAGTTGTTGGCACTATAGCTCTATTTGGATTTTCTTCCGCCACTACGTACTTCACTAGAATTATATTAGCAGGAGCAGTGGGTTGTTGTGCTAGAACAAGTTGAGGTCTCTGTTGCCCTTGATAGGGTTGTTGCGGCCTGCCGTACTGTTGTGATGGGTACTGGTTCTGGTACCTGCCCTGTTGTGGATATGGCTGAGGGTAATTTTATCTGACCGTTTGTTTATTATAAGGGTAGTCTTGTGCGTTGTGGTTGGTATATCTTCACTCTAAGGTGTAGTAGTGGCTACTCGGATTCACTTGGGGTTGAGCCATAATGGGACATACATTTTCCATATGGTCACCTCCACAAGTATCGCATCGCCTCATTGGGGTAAATCGGGGTATCTGTTTTCTTGAGACACCTAATTTCTGAGCTACCTTCTCTGTGATTTCCTTAATCGACAGGGATTATCTAGAAGAGAGACTGGTAGAGCTATTTGAATCTTTGTAGATCTTGGAAAGCTCCAACTCCTCTCCTAGATTATCCTCTATGTCTATGCACATGCGTACACATTCTTCTATGGTTCTGGGGTCCTTCAGGTACACATATGATCTCAACTTGGTACTCAGCAATCCATCTAAGAATAAAGCCACCTGTTTGGCTAGAGTGGGTAACTCTGGAACAGGACATCTCTCTAGGTATTGCCTAAACCTTCTTCCTACCAGTCTAGCCATCTCTTAGGATGTCTGCTTGAAACTATGAATTAGTGAGGAAGTATTATGTCGTATACCACTCTTAGAGAATTCAGTAATGAAAGCCTCTAGAAGTTGGCGATGTTCCTGAATTGCCTCTCATTTAATGGTTGAAACCAGGTAAGGGTTGTGTTCCTAAGGGTTAGACCAAAAGCATTGTACTGCGTGAATAGGTCCTTGTGGGCGATTAACTTTCGCTCCTATACCAACTGTTGGTGATCTCACGACTCTGAGACCACTTCTTGATGGCCGTCGCGGCAAGGCTTGAACCTTGTCAGGCCTCCGGAAATTGTCACGCCACCAAAATTGGTTGCCAAGCTAGAGTGATATTAGAACACCTCTATAATCAACAGTAGCTCAGCATGGTTACTATCACTCAACATATAAAATTGCGCTTTGAATTTACTGAAAAATTCCACCGGAACTCCATCGGACTGTCACCAGACTGTCACCGTAGTTATATCAGAATCCTACCAGAATCAACTCCTATTCTGTTTGTAATTACTTCAAGTGAGTATACAAGAAGTAAGGAAGTGATGCGTGAACTTCCTTCACTGAGTGAACACTTTCTGAAGTTTAAGAAAAAACTTCTTCGGTTCATAATGTCTCTTTTCGGTTAGACTTTGTACTGTGTGTACATATCCATTTCACCAAAATCTTTGATGAACTAATAGTAGAGATGTCTAGCTATAAGATAAGCTAACTCTCATACAAAACCTTAATTTACTCTGCAAGATATACTTCGTTGTTCTACCGGAAAACACGTTAACTATAGCTGACCGGAAATGCGTTTACTGAGATAACTGTATTTGATCGAGACATTTATTGACTAAGAGAGTACCGAGGGACACGTTTACTAACGAACTGTAATTGTTAACGGTTAACAAACTTTTTACCGTAACACAAACATACTCAGAGTTCTTCACATATGAACAGTGCGTGCAAACTTCCACATGAACATGTGTTTTCTATTAGAGAAGATGTGTACAAATTAGCTTGGCCTCTTCTTGCTCAAGCTATGGAAACTCTCCTACACTGAGTAGTTTCTTCTACCATCTCTCTCAAATGAATACCTGACATTTTAGGTCTCTGTTATTCATCTGTACATACGCGATCTGTGGCATCTTCTGAGAACTTCTTTCTCTCTCTGTACATACGTGATCTCTGGCGTCTTCTCACTTCCTCATACTTCACTCTCCCTCATTCTTTTTGACCTCTGTATGTGCTCTATTTATACTGCGCGCTCTTCTCACACACGTTCTTATTCGCACTTCCCTCTCTATTATTCTTATGCACGTTCTCTCTGTATATACAGTTTGATTCGGTGTAACGAACTCTGATTCTACAAGATTCTGTACTGTACATAACGGTCCTGAATTTTTCTCTTCATTAAGGCTTTTGATTTTCTGAATATTTGATTCCGCTTATCTTTCTTTGTCTGTACGTCAAATTCATGAGTGATTCTTCAACAGCTTCCCCTCAATCACTAATTTGACTCTTCCTATCTTCATATATTTTTCTTTCTTTTATACCTCCCATTTCTTTGAACCTACTTGTCTTTGTTCCATCCAAGCTCTTTGTCAAAATATCTGCAATCTGATCTTTTGTCGGAGTGTATATTATTTCTATCTCCTTCTCCATTACCTTTTCCCTCAGGAAATGATACTGAATTTCTATATGCTTTGTTCTTGCATGAAATACTGGATTTGCTGCAAGATATAGTGAGCTTATATTATCTCCATGTATGATAGGTATACCTTGATCAATATCCATGCTTTTGAACAAGGTCTGCATCCATATCACTTCTTTAGCTGCTTCTACCAGTCCTTTGTATTCTGCTTCTATTGATGATAACGCCACTGTGTGTTGTTTCTTCGAACACCAGCTTACTAGCTTATCTCCTAGGTATATCATATACCCATGTGTTGATCTTCTATCATCTTGACTTCCTGCCAAGTCTGAGTCACTGAATGCTCTCAGCTGTATATCTGAAGTAAAAGGATAATATAATCCTTCCTTTATAGTTTTTTATATATCTAAGAACTCTCTGTCCGGCAACCCAATGTTGATCTTTCGGACAATGCATAAACTGTGAGAGAACTCCTACTGCATAGCTAAGATCCGGTCGTGTTAGTGTAGCGTAAATTAAGCTTCCTACTAATGACTGATATTTCCTCATATCTTTAAAATCCGCACCACTATATTTGCTGAGTTTATGATTTACTTCAAGCGATGTTGAAGCTTCTCTGCAATTCTCCATATTAAACTTCTTCAGTAAGTTTAGGAGATACCTTTCTTGCGTAACATATACAACATGATCTGTGTATGTGATTTCCATTCCAAGAAAGTATGATAACTTTCCTAAGTCACTGATCTGAAACTCCTGTTCGAGTAATCTCTTTACTTCTTTAATTCCTTCATCCGAGGTACCTGTGATTATAATGTCGTCTACATAAATGCAAATGTAGATCATACCTTCTTCTATTCTTTTGATGAGTAGACTTGCATCTGCTTTCGAACTTTGGTATCCAAGTTCATTGAGATATTTCACAAGCTTGTAATTCCAAGCTCTTGGAGCCTGCTTCAGTCCGTAAAGTGCTTTTCTTAATCTGCAAACAAAATTTGGGTATCTGGAACTTACAAACCCTTCCGGTTGTTCCATGTAGACTTCATCTGATATGTATCCATTCAGAAATGTGTTCTTTATATCTAGCTGACTTAGCTTCCATCCTTTTGATGCTGCTATAGCAATCATTGTCCTTATGGTTGACATCTTTGCCACCGGACTAAACGTCTCATCGTAATCTATGCCATGCGTCTGAGCATTGCCCTTGATAACCAGTCTAGCTTTATATCTAGCTATCCTTCCATCTGCAAGTTTCTTAACTTTGAAAACCCATTTATTTCCGATCACTTTCTTACCACTTGGTTTAGGAACAAGTTCCCATGTCTTGTTCTCCTCCAGTGCGATAAATTCTTCTTCCATTGCTTCTTTCCATTGCTTCTTGCCTTTAGCTTCATCATAGTTCTGAGGTTCTTCATCATCTTTGATCATATATGCATAATTTTTCTGAGTTATATATGAGGTATCATAAGAATACCTTTCTGGTTGTCTTCTATTCCTGTTTGACCTTCTTGGTTCAAACTCTTCATGTGTATCTGTATACACATCTTCATCAAATCCATGTTCATCTCCGTTTCTTATACCTGATCCAATCCTGGATGTACTCGCCTGCATATAGTCTTCATCTCTATTCACCTGTACAATTGATTTTCCTTTCTCTTTCCTTCTTACTTCTTCTTTGAATTCTTCCGGTGTATAATTCTGATCTGTATACCAGCTTTTCTGTTCATCAAATGTAACATCTCTGGAGACGGTAAACTGTTTTGTTAGAGGACTCCATAACCTGTAACCCATCTGCTTTTCATTGTATCCTACGAACACATATTTCTCTGCTTTTGGTTCGAGCTTATGTCTGAGTTGTGATGGTACATAAGCGTAAGCTACTGATCCAAACACCTTGCAATGATCAAGTGTTGGCTTCTTTCCCCACCAGGCTTCATACGGGGTCATTCCATCTAATGTCGTACATGGTAATCTGTTTACCAAGTATGTAGCTGTATTTACGACTTCAGCCCAAAGATAATTTGGACAATCCTTTTCTTTTAGCATAGCTCGAGCAAACTCAACTAGAGTTCGGTTTCTTCTTTCTGCTACACCATTTTGTTGTGGTGTATACCTGTAGGTTATTTCTCTCTTAATTCTTGCATTCCAAAGATAGTCATTGAACTCTCGAGAGAAATATTCTCCCCCTCCATCAGACCTCAGTCTCTTCAGCTTTCGACCTGTCAGTCTTTCAGCATATGCATGAAAATGCCTGAAAGCTCCAAACACTTCTGATTTCTCTTTCAAAACGTATAACGTTATCCATCTTGTAGCATCATCAATGAATAAAACATAATACCTCGATCCGCTGATTGATCCTTATTTTGTTGGACCCCATACATCCGTATGAATGAGTTCGAGTACTCCATCATGTTTGAATCCTTTCTTCCAGAAAGGTAACTTGTGGGCTTTTCCCATCTGACATGCTTCGCACTTGTGAATCATATGTTGATTCTGTACATTCGGTAATCCCAGTACTGATTGATTCGCAATCATAGCTTTAATTCCTTTTTCATTGAAATGACCTAATCTCTTATGCCAGAGATCAAGTTTTGTAATCACCTTTTCACCATGTGTGAGCAGCGCTTGGCCGATGTTCCCTTGTACTCTTAAAGTAAAGAGTCTGCCTTCTTTCTTACCAGAGATGATCTGATGATATCCATTCTCGAGATCTTCTAAAAATACTCCATTTGTAAATCTGACCTGAAAATCTTTCTCAACTATCTGTCCCACGCTGATCAAATTTTTCGGTATTGTTGGAACATACAAAACATTGGTTAGCAAATCTGCTCCACTCTTACACTTCACTTTTCCAATTGAATGTACACTGTGTCTCGTATTGTCACCTGTTTGAACAGTATGACTGGAACTACCTTTCTCCAATTCTGACATTAGTTCTATATTTCCTGACAAGTGATTAGAACATCCAGAGTCAATGTAAAATACCTTCAGGTCTTCGTTATCTGATGTGCTGATTGAGTTCATCATCAACGATGTATCACTTTCATTTTGAGTGTCATTTGCGTAGTTGTTGTAGGTGATGTTGTAGGATTGATTTGTCCCCAACTTCTTGCTCCACCTCTACCGTAGCCTCCTCTTTGATTATGTCTACCTCTTTGAAAGTTAATCTGATATCTTCCACTTCTACCTCTGTTGTTATTGTTCTGATTTTGATTTGATCCTTGTTGATTGTGCCAACAATCATGAGCCAGATGATTATTGAGTCCACAAATCCAGCAAGCCTTCTTGTTGTTATTCTGACTACCTCTTCCTCTTCCAAAGCCTCTTCCTCTTCCTCTGCCGGTGCCTTTACCTCTTGCATAATAGGCTTGAGAACTCGACTCTTCTTCATCTTTTGACTTGCCTTTATCTTTCTTCTTGTTCTTCATGTACATTGCAGAACTTTGTCCTTTATCTCCATCTCCTTTCAGGTCTTGCTCATATGTGAGATCAAACCAAGCAGCTGATTTAAATCTGGTACAAAATGATTTAAAGAAAGTTCAGTTGAGAGTACGAAAGGTTTCCACCTTTCATCTCCTCTCAAACCTGTGAGCAGTTGCGCTATCAATCTGTGATCTTCGACATCTTCATTTATGGATCCAAGACTATCTGCTAGATCCTTCATCTTAGTAACGTAGTCACTAATGCTTTGACTCGACTTCTTTTTGAACGTTGTGAACTCGGACCATAAGCTAGCCTTTCTAGCTTTCGTAGTATTTTGGAAGTGATCTTCCAATGCACTCCATATGTCCTCCGCTTTCTCCAGGCCTCTAATGTGTGGTAGTAAATGGTCTGAAACGGTATTATAAATGTAAGCTCTTGCCGTTGCATCTTTCTTCTGCCACAGCTTCAAGGCTTCTAATTCTTCTTTTTCCGGTTGACTATCATCTTCGAAAATCGGCTTCTTTTCTTCTCCGGTCACATACATCATTAAGTCCTTACTCATAAGTAAGGCTTCCATGCGCATTACCCATGCGGGATAATTATCTCTGTCCAATTTATCAATTTGGACATGATCTGCCATTATCTTCTTGTTTTGGTTACTTCCGGTGAGAATCTTTCTGCTCTTCAGAATCTTTCTCGTTCTAGTACCACTTGTTGTGGCTAACCGGCTCTGGCACCAATGATGGTGAATATTCTGGCTCTGTTACTCTGGCTCTGTTACTCTGGCTCTGATGCCAATTGAGGGTGGATATTCTGGCTCTGATACCACTTGTGGGCGATTAACTTTCACTCCTATACCAACTGTCGGTGATCTCACGACTCTGAGACCACTTCTTGATGGCCGTCGCAGCAAGGCTTGAACCTTGTCAGGCCACCAAAATTGGTTGCCAAGCTAGAGTGATATTAGAACACCTCTATAATCAGCAGTAGCTCAGCATGGTTACTATCACTCAACATATAAAATTGCGCTTTGAATTTACTGAAAAATTCCACTAGAACTCCACCGGACTGTCACCAGACTGTCACCGTAGTTATATCGGAATCCTACCAGAATCAACTCCTATTCTGTTTGTAATTACTTCAAGTGAGTATACAAGAAGTAAGGAAGTGATGCGTGAACTTCCTTCACTGAGTGAACACTTTCTAAAGTTTAAGAAAAAACTTCTTCGGTTCAGAATGTCTCTTTTCGGTTAGACTTTGTACTGTGTGTACATATCCATTTCACCGAAATCTTTGATGAACTGATAGTAGAGATGTCTAGCTATAAGATAAGCGAACTCTCATACAAAACCTTAATTTACTCTGCAAGATATACTTCATTGTTCTACCGGAAAACACGTTAACTGTAGCTGACCGGAAATGCGTTTACTGAGATAACTGTATTTGACCGAGACATTTATTGACTAAGAGAGTACCGAGGGACACGTTTACTAACGAACTGTAACTGTTAACGGTTAACAAACTTTCTACCATAACACGAACATACTCAGAGTTCTTCACATATGAACAGTGCGCGCAAACTTCCACATGAACATGTGTTTTCTATTTGAGAAGATGTGTACAAATTAGCTTGGCCTCTTCTTGCTCAAGCTATGGAAACTCTCCTACACTGAGTAGTTTCTTCTACCATCTCTCTCAGATGAATACCTGACATTTCAGGTCTTTGTTATTCATCTGTACATACACGATCTCTGGTGTCTTTTGAGAACTTCTTTCTCTCTCACATCTTATGGGCATGTTACAAAGGATTTGTTGCAATGTATGAGAAAATTCGGGAAGCCTATTGGTGGTCAAGTATTTATGTGAATGTTTGAGACTTTATGGACACATGTGCCATATGCCAAGTTCATTCCTCAGTTAGGCATAAAGACCTGTTACATCCAAGTTAATGTTGGAGAGAATGTCAAAACTTCCACCTTATGTAGCCATATGAAAAACACACTTCATATGGCTACATAAGGTGGACAATTTGGCATTGTCCTTTGACCTGATGAGGAGCATTGTCTACCTCAAGGAGAAAACAAAAGTGGCATGTTTGTGTTATCAAAATTAGTCATGCTAATTTTGCAAGGTCTACTACACCTATGGAGAACATGAAGTTATGGCATGCTAGATTTGATCATATCACTTACATAGCTCTGAATCATATCAAAGATCAAGGAATGGTGGAGAGTTTACCTACTTTTGCTTTACCAGATGATTCAGAATCATGTGAAGGATATCTTGAAGGAAAGTTTCAAAAACTTCATTTCAAGAAGCATGGATACATCATGGCCACAAGGAAGTAGATCATACATTCAAATATGAATGGTTCAATGAGAACAGATTCTATTCAAGGTTTCAAGTACTTTGTTATTGTTATTGATGATTTCTCAAGATATTCATGGATTTATGGTCTTAAAGTGAAGACAAAGGTTTTTCGTACTTTTAAGAAATTCTTGGCTATCATTGAAAATGAAAGTCAAACCAAAATCTAGACTTTGAGAAGTGATAGAGGAGGAGAATACATGTCTAAAGAATTTAAGTCTTTTCTTGAAGACAAAGGTATCTCTCATCAACTAACTATTTCTTACACTCTAGAACAGAATGATGTTGTACAGAGAAAGAATAGGATACTTTTTGAGATGATGTGTATTATGATGTCATCCAAAAAGATTTCTCCCAAGTTTTGGTTTGATGTAGTACATACAACTAATCACATTCGAAATAGGTCTTCCACGAAAGCTTTGAAGGTCATTACACCTTATGAAGCTTATTATGGGAAGAAACCCAATGTGATTTACTTCAAAGTTTTTGGTTCCCCAACTTATGTTCACATTGAGAAGAAGGATCGTGGTAAGCTTGATGTAAAAGCCATTGAAGCCATCTTAATTGGTTATGCAATTGAAAGCAAAGGATACAGATTCTATGTTTGAGATGTTAGTATATGATCAATGTCTACCCCTCATGATTGTATGCACATTTTGTAAGGCCCCCTTTATGAGGAGAAGCCAAGCGTGCATTACCCAATTGATGGGAATCCCAACTTGAATGTTGGATGAAGGTCATATTGGACCATGTAAGATATTATAAGGAAAGGGAGTTACCAGGGTCCCCAATTGTGGGGTCCGGGGCAGCGGTGAGCAGCCCCGGCTGGGGGGTCCAAGGGGGCCAGCGGGCCCCCTGGCTGGGGAGTCCCAGGGGGCCAGTGGGCCCCCTGGTGGGGGTCCGGGGGCAGCGCCCCCGGCGCGACGGTAAAGGGAATATTCCATGGAATATTCCCTGTCGGAGTCAGAAAACATTTATATTTGTTAGGTCGGTTCAACCAGTCTAAGCCGTGTATGGCAATTACGCGGGCGGTGGCCGCCCACGCTCTGCCGCCCATGTATTGCCGTCCATGGCAGGCCACCCATGATCCTATATATACATGACTTCTGCACTACCTAAGACACCGAGTTGAGCCAGCATACCTCTACCTTGTATCTCCCTATCTAGAGTTGTCTAGATCACCATTTAAGCTCTACCTTGAGAGCGCACGGGTGGACAACGCCATCATCTTTGTACTTGCTGCTAGTAGAAAATTGTTGAGATTCTCCTATATCTGTTATCTTCTCTGTTATTGCTCCTGTGTTATATTGCGTAACTATTGTCTTACATGAGATACATGTGATATCCTACTCTCATGCAATGCATATATTGCAGAAAGTCATATTTATTATAAGAATGAAGAGATTCCAGATTTCATAAAAGTAGATGACTATGCAGTTTTCAAAAGGAATTTGGATGCATACATTCAGCCATACAAGGGGGGTGATGAACCTACTCAAAACCTAAGAGATGCAAATGAAGAGAGAATTTCATTACCTACATTAATACCTAGTCCGTCATTAGTACCTCTCAAAGTTCCGACTTATGAAGTTGGAGAAGGTTCTAAAATTCCAGAAGAAAGAGATACTAAAGAACCAAAAAGGATTCCACCACTTTTCAAGGATACACCAAGGTGGTTATATCAAACCTTGAAGAACAGCCATATAAAAGAATACATTGGAAGAACCAGAAGTCAAACAAGGAGACAACAAGAAGACTGGGTAAGTTATGTAGAACATTTTGAGATTCATAATAATTTAGCTCTTCCTTCAATTGAGAATGAACCAGCTAGTTTTCAAGATGCACTACAAAGTGATATGATTATCACAAGTCCCAAAGATTCATATCTTCAATTGTTTAAAGGATAACTTAAGCATGCATTTGATGTAAATAGCTTAGGTATTTGCATTATTATATTTGGATTGAGTTCAAGTATAGAGATGAGTGTATCTATATGACACAACATAAATATTTGAGAAATCATTGGAAAGGTTTGAGATGATAGACTCCAAGCCTATGCAGACACCTATGGATGTCAATAAGTCATAACAATCAAAAGAAAATTCAAAACCATTTGATGCTACACTATATATTGAAGCAGTTGATTACTTGATATATCCATGTAATACACATCCAGACATTCAGTTTGTAGTTTCTCAAGTATCCAGGTTCATGCAGAGTTCATCCAAGATTCATTGGAAAGCAATCAAGAGATATATTTTAGAGACACGAGAAGCTCTGCAGGTTATTGAACCTTGTACCATTTTGACATTGAAGGGGGGATTGTTGGAGACAATGTCAAATTCTCCACCTTATGTAGCCATATGAAGTGGTTTTTTTCATGTTCCTTCTATAACAAGTTGACATGGTTGCATGGATAAAGTAAAGCACTCCTATATAATCAGCCCAAGTTCAATTCCCATCCGCATCAGATTTCGATGTTTGTGGTTTTTCCTAGATTTCTATGAAAAGCTATTTTTTTGCACCAAAAATATCTTATCACTATTTTTAGGTATTTTTTCCAAAATTGGTGATGCTTTTCTAAAATCACATGCATTATGCTTTTCAAGTCATGGACAGCCAAGATTGCTATATAAGGAGGACCTTGGCACACTTATCAATCATCAATCAAGCTTCTACAAGCTCTAGATCTTGGAGATTATTGCTCATCAAGATCTTGGAGAAGATTTTTGGAGATCCTCTACTTAATGGAAGTGTTCTCACACACTTGGAGGAGTTGTGCTCTACATCTAGAGACATATGGAGGAGTTCATGTCAGCCAACATACTATGAGTAACAAGTCTACATCTATCCCCACTTGTTCATTCACTAGTTTCTGATTTAGATAGTTAGAATTTGGGTTTGTTGTAAAATAGTTCTAAACTATTCATGTTCTCCATATTCACATACACACACACACTCTTCATACCTCTTAGGCACACAATTTCTTGTATCTAGTTCCTATTTCTGCCTAGATTCAGATATTGTGAGTTTGTATTATATTCACACATTGTAATTTGACATTTGAATATAGATAGTGTAGGTGAGCATCCTAGCTTACCATACACTTTGAAAGATCTTGTCCATTCTCTCTATCTCTCACTCATCATCTTTTAAAGTATTAAGGTGTGCATGCTAAGGTTCATGTGTTGGAAGATATTATAAACTTGTGATTATTTGTTATTGACGCCCACCCCACTTCCAACACTTACCCTACTTATATTCATTACAAGTGGGAAGTTGACATTGTAACCATGCCCAAAGGCCTTGATAAAATGAGATACATAGTACTTGCTAGAGAAGATTTAACCAACCATGTGGAAGGTCAAGATCTTTGTAGTAAGACTACTTATGATGTATGTAAATTTCTTTAAGAAGAAGTGATTTCATGATTCAGCTATGTGGAGAAAGTGGTTATAGATGGGGATCAATTGGATATAAGAGATGTAAAGGAATTCTTTGACCAACATGGGATTCATTTGTCTTATCAAGACCAAGAAGATCTAGGAGATGCAAAATTCAGTGCAACGATTGACATATGATAGTTACATGGTTCATCATTGTGCCTACATTACAAAGGTAATACAAGATGTTGAACCCTCTTGTTTTGAAGATGCAATTGGAAATGCAGATTGGAAAAAAGCTATGGATGAGGAGATGGCTGCACTTTATGGTTATGATACATGGAAGTTGGTTCCATTGTCACAAGGAAAGAAACCCATAGGCTGCAAGTGGGCTTACAAGGTAAAGCACAATGCTGATGGTAGCATAAGTAGGTACAAAGCACAATTGGTAGAAAAAGGATAGGCATAGACATATGGCATTGATTATGAGGAAACATTTATCCCTATATCTAAAATGTCTATTGTCAAACCATTTGTTGCAGTAGCTATGGCAAAAGGATGGACTTTGCATCAGATGGATGTGAAGAATGCTTTCGTACACTATGAGTTACAAGAAGAAGTATATATGGATCAGCCACAATAATATGAAGATTCAAAGCAACTAGAATATGTTTGTAGGTTGCAAAAGTCTTTGTATGGACTTAAGCAATCCCCTCGTGCTTGGCATGCAAGGATTGTTGACTACTTAACCACCATTGGATTTTCTATGTGTGATGTAGATCATTCATTATATGTAAGGGAGGGTGATGATGGCATCATGATTGTGGCTATTTATGTTGATGACTTGATTGTAGGAGGTGACAATGAAGCTAGAATTAAAGATGTAAAGCAACTCCTTATGCAAGAATTTAACATGAAAGATCTTGATGTGTTGTGCTACTTCTTGGGCATTGAGTTTATACATACAGAAATAGGTATATGGATGTCACAAAGGCAATATGCCTTGAGTATGCTACAAAAGTATGGTATGGATGATTATAAGCCAATTTCTATGCCATTAGATCAAAACTTGGAGTTGGATACTACATCAGGTGAAGCATTGGAAAATGCTACTATACATAGGAAAAGTGTGGGAACTTTGATATATCTCACAATTACAAGGCATGATCTAAGCTACACTATTGGACTTGAAAGTCAATTTATGCAGGTTCCCGGGAATTTTATGAGGTGCACTCTATGTTATGTGACTGCTACTTTGGATTATTCATTATTTTATGAAGATGGTGTAGATTTGTAGGTTCATGGATACACCAATGCAGATTGGGCTGGTAGCATTCCAAAGAGAAGATCTACTAGTGGCTTTCTATTCTCACTTGGGAGTGTAGTTATTACATGGAGCAGCAAGAAGCAACCCATTGTTGCTTTGTCGAGTACAAAGGCTAAGTATAGAGGTGTTGCAATGGAAGCATGTGAAGCATCCTAGTTAGAGGTGCTACTTGCAGATTTAGGTGTGGAATTGCGAAAGCCTGTCAACATCGATTGTGATAATATTAGCAACATACAGTTAGCATAGAACCCTATTTTTCATGTGATTATCAATTCATTAGAGAAAAGGTATTAGCAGGTGATATTGATCTTGTTTATGTGAGGACAGATGAGCAAGTTACTAATATTTTTACTAAAGCACTTGGAGCAAAGAAGCTGAAGAAGTTTCAAAAGAAGGTTAGATTAGAGGACATGACGTTGAGCTTGAGGGAAGTGTTGAGATATCAAGCTCAACATGTGATGATCGTGGATGACACATATCACTTTTTCATTTCTTTGATATGTATAGTATCACCCTGGTATATGTCAAGGATACTTCATTGAGCTTTACTAGATTTATCTACCAAGAGTGATGGCACATTTGTTTCTTGCCAGCTCACTCATTTGCAAATATTAAGATTTTGCAAATATTAAGATTTTCCATATGTATTGTTGTTTATATATTGCACTTGTTGTATTGTTGTTTTAGGTCATTCTTGTACATTCCCTTTATGTAATAGAAGAAGAAGACTAAGAAGAAGATCATTCTTCCTTGCCTCAATCTATGTGTGTGCTCCTCTTTGATTATGTGTGTGTGTGTGTGTGTGAGCTCTCTTCCTTATCTCCTTCCTTGTGACAAATACATTACAAAAGATCTTGTTTGTACTATCCGCTTGTCCATTAGCATGTGCTAAGGTGCCTATTTCTTAAGTATCAACATGAAAGTTTCAAGAAGATGTTCAATGACTTTGTTCAAGAAATGGGTGCCTTTATCATGGATGAGTTCTATCAAAAGTCCGTACCTTGTGAAGACATTCTCAAATAAGAACCAGGATGTGGTTTTCACATCATTCTTACATGTAGATATGACTTATATGCACTTCATGAGGTAATTGGAGGAAATTACGATGTACTCAACATGAGAGCTTTTCGCAGGGGGATTAATGGGTCTTACAAATTCTATAACCCATTTGGAGAATGCACGTCCTTCCATCATGGACCTTTGTGGCATCTTATCTTTTCGTATAGGATATTGAGCTCTCTTACATGTGTCTCAATGCGTCACATAGGTATGAGCATCCATATGAAAAGTGGGCCACCAAAGACGTGAAAACACCTACAACACCATTGTGTGCAGTTTCCAAAATTCACAAATAATTGTTCTCATGAACACATAATCTAAACTATCAATCTTTTCTGTATTTGTGCAAACTTTCTCCAATTAATGCCTAGTCTTTCTTTTCTTGCACTGACTTGGTTGTCGAGCAAGTGTCATCTCTTTGGGGAAGGTCTTTGTTTTTAAGAAGTGGACTAAAGCGCCACTCCAATCAAGTATTAGAAAAACTTAATGTAGTGTTGTTTGTTCAAGTTGGGTTCTGCTAATACAAGTTGGAAATTCTTTAATCAACTTGTGTATGTTGGATCCGATCATTGGCCATTATACACCTAATCATTTAAATTCTAAAGATTTCTTTGTTTAGCATAGTGTTTCCCTAAGGCAGCTACATGTGCTAATTGCAACCACTTACAATGTTCTTCATCATCCACAAAACAGGTTAATATTTCTTGTTTATCTTTTTGATAGATGCTTCTTGTGAATATATGATACCTTTGTAATCATATTAGTTTCTTCTCTAGTGCTCTTATTGCAAGGTTCTTAGGTCCATATGTCACAATTAGCACTAGTTTCTTTCCCAATTAGGAAGAGGATGATCTGACACACCTTGCAAGGAATAGCTTGAAGTAAGTCATGAAATGTGATTTGCCTTGAGGTAAGTTTTACCTTTCCCAACAACCACTTCAAAATCATATTCCATCAGTAAGAGAAACCATCTTACTAATCTTCCAATGCTGCAAGGTTTGTTGACCAAATATAAGAGTGCTTGATGATCTGTGAAAAACTTGAACTTGTTGGTTAAAAGATAGTCTAAACATCTTAACCACATACACCATTGCTAATCCTTCTCACTTATTTTTAATGTAATTCCTCTCAGTTGCATTCAAATGTCTACTCACATATGCTATAGGTAGGTCAATTTTTCCCTCATCAATAGGTTGTGCTAGCACACATCCAATAGTGACATAAGAGGCATCAACATGGACATGGAATGGTTTATTCTAGTCAAGCATTGTCAAAATTGGGTCTGAGCACAAAGATCATTTTAGTTCTATGAATGTATTTTCACACTCATCATTCCATTCAAAATTCATGAGAAGGTTGTACAAGGGTTTGGCTATGATTGCATACATGTGGATAATATCCACAATGGCCCATGAATGCTTGTACTTCTTTTACCATCCTAGACAATTTTAATTTTGTTATGGCTCTTACCTTGTCCTTATCTTTTGATATTCCATTATTTGATACTATCTGACCTAAGATTTTTCCCTTTTTGAACGACGAATGCACACCTTTTTGGGTTTAACGCATGCAATATTCTCTACATTTATCAAATATCTATCTAAGTTTTGGGATGTGATTATGTCATATGTGGGAATGTACACACAAATCATCCACATAGACCTCTAGATTCTTATGCAAGAACTCTTTAAAGACATGATACATGAGTCATTGAAAAGTAATAGATGCATTCGTGAGCCAAATGGCATCATACAAAATGCAAAGATACCCCATTAGGTGGCAAAAGCCATCTTATGTTGGTCTTCTGGGGCAACGGCTACTTCCTTATATCTTGAGAATCCATCAAGGAATCTATAAACTTCCTTGCTTGCTACATATTGTAGTAAATTTCTATTGATAGGAAGTGGATAACTATCTCTTATGGTGGTGGCATTAACTTTTTTCAAGTTAACACACACACAGAGAGAGTTTACCATTCTTCTTGAGCACTACCATAATGGGGGATACCCATTTACTATGCTCGATTTCATAGATAAATCCCGCTTCTATCAATCTATCAATTTCTTCCTTTATCTTTGTTGCGTATGTGTCATTATAAGTGTATGACTTTCTTTTAGTGGGCTTGGCTTCTAGTCATGGAGATCCTATGTGAAAAAATGTCCGGATCCACTTATCACAAAAGATCCATCAACTCTTGCTCTTCCTTGTCACTTAGGTCATTTCTTACGTACATGCCTTGTTCTTTGTTGTCTGCAATTGTTAATACAATTTTCTTAGTCATTTCCTTATTGTGATATGCTTCTCCCATTGGAGCTTCTTGTTTTGGCATTCTCACCAAAATTTTCATATCCTCAATCTCATATTTCTTAAAAAAACTTGATATTCTAAACAAATATTCCTCTTCTTCTTGTTATGGTGGGTTCTTCTTTTGTTTTTTTTTCTTGTTTTCTAGCTTGACTTGAGTGGTTAATAATATCTTGTTCTTACACTTGCTACATTCATGTGTGGTTACCTATGGAGTCTATTGACTCTATGTCTTCTTGAGTTTTCTGGATTAGGTTCCACTCCATAGGTGGTACATCTCTATGGGTGTAATCCTTGAGATTGAATTTAATATTTACCCCTAGGTGTTGTAATTACAAAGAATTGGTTCCCCAATCTTGCATTATCTATAGTTGTCTCATGAAGGGTCCACCTAAGATCATCTCGTATGCATGGTATTTCATAAACTCACATATTGCAGATGTGTGTTCAAACTCTACTCCATAGGTATTCTTTCTCTAGAATCTTTCCATGTTTTGGTTTTCCTTTTACTAGGCTTCCACTTTCAATAGATTCTGATTCATTCTCTTGATCTCGTTGCGACAAATCTTGTGCTCTAGTTATTGATTGAATGGGAATTAACTTGGTTGGGGTTCCACTTGAGTTCTGCACTATGCCTATCATGTTCATTTGGGTAATTTTTGAAGCATTAGCAGGGCTCTTAGGGCATTCATGGATGATATGCTCCTTACTACGCTTAGAACAAAATCCTTGAATCATGAGATATCATGATTGTCCTATGGGCAAGGGATGGGGACATTCATGTATGAAATGTTCTCCTTAGCATCTAAAACAACGTCCTCAAGGATCATGTGCTCGCATTTGCCCCATGTGGCATCTAGGGTTGGGTTTGGCATACATGACGCTTGCATAATTGAGTTCCTAGCTATATTCCTAAGATGGGGTCTCATATTGATAAGTCTCAAAGTGTTATAGGGACTCTATGTAGTAGGTAGGGACATTCTCACCATGTGAAGAGTCAAAGCTATTTGTGTTTGGATCATTTTCTATTATCAATGGAGAAATCACTACCAAAGCCCTATCTCAATTTTCTTGTAATGATGCATACTTGACTAAGACTACATATGGTACCAGCACATGTTGTGGCCCGAGTTGTGCTTCATAAGGGTTTTGGTGTGCCCATAGGCCTATTAAATAGGTTTGAGCATGATAATCTTGTTGATACCTATATGAATCTTGGTAATTTTATTTGATTGCTTTCTTATTATAGGGACACTCTTGAGAAATATGTTTAGTGTACTTCCTCACTATTGTACAATAGTATGAGCTTGGGACAAACATTTTTTGGGTTTTCAAAGGGCATAAATTTTGCATCTGATCTCCTCCACAAGTATAGCAACACTTAATTGTAGTTATTTCTTGATTCTACCTATTCTGAAAATTTTCTCCTAGCTTTTGTGCAACTAATTCAGCTAGTTTCTCAACTGACACTGAGGGTTTTGATGTTGTCCTAGCCAAGCACTCTATACCATGGTAGAGTTTTGAGAGCTTCAACTCCTCTCCTAGGTTATCTTCTATGTCTATACACATTCTCACTCATTAGACTAGGGTGTTTGGCTCTTTCAGTTACATGTATGATCATGGTCTTCCTCTCAAGAGACAATCTAAAAACAAAGGACACTTTTTTGGCTTGTGTAGGTAGCTCTAGGACTAGACATCTCTCTAGTATTGCTTGAATCTTTTTCCTTCTAGCCTTACTATCTCTTGGGGGGTCTCCTTAAAACTATGGATCAAGGATGAAGTATCGTGGTTGATTCCACTCTTAGAGAATTCAATGAAGAATCCATCAAGTATGAGATATCTCGATAGTTTCCTCCATGAAACGATTGAAACCATGTTAGAATTGTACCTTCCAAGGTTAACACAAAGGCCTCATCTTGACTAAATTTCCAAAAATCCTCCTCTATAGCTTTGTTAGCATACAGTTCTATGCTTGCATTGTCTTGAGGTATCTTGTGGCTACTATCTAGTCAGCATTACTTCCTCATTATCTTCCTCTTCTAAATCTCTAAATTTGATACTAGAAGAACATTCCCAAAGTCGACCGTTTGATCAAGGTGACTAGCAACAACATACATAGTTTTGTGCACCATTCTCAAATTTGACTATAGGATATTCTAGACTATAGGATATTCTAGGCCATAGGGATTTTCTAGATTTCTCAACTCGACCATTGATATCCTCAAACCATCTTCATAGATGTGAGCACCTAGTTGGCTAGTTGAGATGTATTCCAACTACATTTTATAAGTTCCTTTTGGTATCTCTAGGTAGGTTGTCCTAGTACTAATAGTAGGTCTCTCCATGCTATATGAACTATCTGACTCACTAGTTTTTGAGCTTAAGTTGGATTGATGACCACCTAATTGCTTCACGCATGACTTGGCAATGTGATTGAAACTAGCTTCACTAATAGCTTCTAGAGATTTCAAGCTTTGTTGATCCACCTTACCAATCTGCTTTCTTGATCTCAAGTTCATATATTTACTTTTATCCCTCGACGTTATGTTGTTCATTTTACCTCAGTCAATTGTTTGTTGATTATCCAATTATTTTCTTCGTTCTTGTCTTGTTAGTTTACTGTTGAACAAGAGGAGCAAGGAGGTGCTTTGGTGTGTTGAACAAGAGGAGAAGGAGGAGATGGAGGGAGGGAGAGAGAGAGAGAGAGAAGAGGAGAGACATGCAAACATGCATGGAGCTTGAAACCCACATAATGATCTCTTTGAGGCAATGATCTATAGATGATATATGTATATGAATATAGGGGTAAGGTCACATGAAGTTACATCCCCAAAAATCTCCCACTTAAGGGTCAATGTGACCATAAGTGGAAAAATATACAAAGAATGATTTAGGTCTATACAATAATGTACAAGAAGAGTTGGGATCTCAACCCATATTGATCAGCCTACACCAATTGCCTCAAACAAGGTGTATCCATGCACCTCAAATTGCTCTAGACTCATATCAGCAAGAGTCAATCTAACATTTGACTGACATAAGAACTAATGAAGTTCTTGAAAATCTTCCAATCACTCTATGCCTATGTCAATCATCGAATGGTTGAAAAATCCAAGTGCAAATGCTCCAATAGCAACTGCAATGTCTGGCCTTGAGCATAATAACTCATACATCAGACTCTTGAAAGCTGACAAAACATGTGTTATCTTAGCCAACCTAAGCTTGCCAGTCATGCCTGTATCCAAGGCATCCAAAGCATCATCATCAAGACCAACATGTCTTGACATATCTATGTCAACATCTGGCATTAGTGAATCCAAGAATGACTGCATAACTGCTAACTCCTCAGCATCCAAATCAACCATCCTAAACTAAGGATGTATCTAGATGTGCATCCTAAGAGCTAATATGTTCTACCATACATTGTGTATCATAAGATCTATCATGCTTTATCACACCAAGTGTATCATCATGCTCCACATGAGCTAATTTCACAACATCAACACCAATATCAAATTGATGATTTAACTTTAACTGATTATCATCATACTGCTCTATGTGAGCATCCACATCATGCTCTAAAGCATCTAATTAGTGTGATCCATATGAGCATCTATATGATCAACAAAATCATGCTCTATATAAGCATCATGACCATCCAAAACATGCTCTACATGTGCCTCATGAATGTCAATAGACCCATGTGTAGTATCTACAGTGAATAACTATGCCCAATCCTAGCACCTCTAACAAGCATAAGTTGTCCCAACTACAACTCAATATGGTGTTCACCAAGGAACGCATGGCATTTGCTCTCTTATAACTAGATAATTGAAATCAAGCTCATAGGGAATGAAGGCACATAACATACATGTTTGAGTATAAGTGATGCTCCACAAGGTAGTATAAGGCATACATCTCATGCACCATCAATGTCATACGTCATACGATCAGGCATGTGCACACATCCATGAATCTCATGCAAGAATCTCCAAAACCACTTGAGATATGGAGTAACATGAAAGTCATTTCACCATCACTAGCGTAATCAACTGCCATAGACACTCCTCAAACTACTACATGACCCGCATCACATGGATGGCCCTCAGGACCACAATGCCAACATCGAAGTTGTTGATGTGATCTATGTCTTCCATGAATCAATGGGCTTGCATAAATATCATGTAGTCTTTTCCATAAGGTACTACTTGTCTCCTCATACATAACAAAATCATATATAGAATCCATAAGTTGTAATCAGATAGTGGGGTTGGCCAATGCATCCATATCCATCCATACATGGTCACCATGTCACGAGGCCTCTATGCATCTCTATGCGCATACATTTGTAACCCTGCATGAACCAATGTATGCCACATCTGAGCTTTCCATCTCAAAAATTTAGTGCCATCAAATCAAGAAGACACCATGTTGATAAGCCAAGAGACTAGAAGTAATACTCTATCACCGATAGGATCACACCTGCATATCCATATGCATGCCTCACATCACAAATATCATGTTGGAGAAGAAAACCATGTGAACTACCCATCACATAATCATGCATCTATCATGCATATAAAATCATGAGCGTATGCCTGCTCACCAAGTTTCCAAATCAACAAAGTAGATGTGAAGGAATCCTAGAAAAAATTCAACAGAGTATTCCCTATAAACTGAGCAATCAAAACAAGATAATCATTAGCAAAAGAACAATGAGTAAACTATAGCCACCTATCACTAATCTAATAAAAAATAATGGCAAATATGCATGCCAAAAATCGATGGCAATATACAC
The DNA here is from genome assembly GCA_020310875.1 of Ceratopteris richardii. NCBI lineage: Eukaryota > Viridiplantae > Streptophyta > Polypodiopsida > Polypodiales > Pteridaceae > Ceratopteris > Ceratopteris richardii. The sequence continues at coordinate 48,392,224 of CM035416.1, read as the reverse complement.
CAATACAATGGTGATACACCTCCCACTCAAGAATGAATCATGCAAGATGTTCCAACTTATCACAAATAACCTACGACCAATTCCAAGTGAATGGAGATAAGAAATGATCCAAATTTATAGCACAAGCATAAAGGATCTACTAGATTACTCTTTTATCACAAAAGCCGATAAGTTTTTAGCAGCATCTCCTCTATAAAATGGACTCTGAACCAAAATAAGCATGTGCAAATATACCACCCACTAATGCCAAACCATAGTGGCAATCATATATAATGACCAATGATAATATGCATCAATGCAAAGCCAACATAGGTGATAAAATCATATATAACTGAGGGTCCAATTGGATCAGGTACTTGCACAAAAACAAGAATACAAGTACTAATCAAGATCCAAAATCAACTCATATAAATTGTGTGTAACTGGAAAGCTAAGACATATCCAAGTGGCATAAACGAGATATAGACCACAATGCCACTATACATCCATTGAAAATACTATGATCAAACTTGTGATGGAATAAACATGAAAGGTAAATCACATTGCCATCTCACATGTCAAATACTTTTCAAGATCATGCTCTACTCTCATACAAAGGAGCTACCATAGTGATCAATTAAGGTATATGGAACTAATAATCAATTAACAATGAGTGATCAATTAACAATGAGTGATCAATTAACAATGAGTGATCAATTAACAATGAGTGATCAATTAACAATGAGTGATCAATTAACAATGAGTGATCAATTAACAATGAGTGATCAATTAACAATGAGTGTCAAATTGTGGTACAATGTGATAGGAAAAATGTCACATGGTCAATTAACAATGAGTGTATATTGAACTAGAAAGAAAGCTTCCACATTTCCCTCTTGTCCAAAGACATAAGATTATCCCCAATATAATTTTGGTAACTTTTCTAGGTAGATCACTCAAGAAACTCAGATCTGATGGAGGGAGAGAATACTTCTCCAAGGAATTTGACGAGTTCTTGTAGGATAAAGGTATCAAAGAGGGAAGTGACTACTAGATACTCTCCTCAATTGAATGCAAAACATGCACTCGCCAAGAATACCACACATGGATGCAGCTAAGAGAGTACTTAAGTACTTCAAAGGTACAAAATCTTAGCAGCATATATTTAGCATAGAACCTTCATTTTCATGCTAGAACAAAGCATATTGAGGTGCATTATCATTTCATCAGGGAAAAGCTATTATCAGGTGGTATTGATCTTCTTTACGTGAGGAAAGATGAGCAAGTTATGGATATATTCACTAAAGCACTTGGATCTGAGAAGTTGAAGAAGTTTCAAAAGATGCTTGGATTACACGACAAGACATTGAGCTTGGGAGGGAGTGTTGAGATATCAAGCTCAACATGTGATGATTCAGGATGACACGTATCACTTTTTAATTTCTATAACATGTATAGTGGTCACACCGGTATATGTCAGGGATACTTCATTGAGCTTTACTAGATTTATCTAACAAGAGTGGTGGCACATTTGTTTCTTGCCACCTTACCCTTTCATGGACATTAGGATTTTCCTTATGTATTGTTCTTTATATATTGCACTATTTGCATTGTTATTTTAGGTCATTCTTCTATGTTCCTTTTATGTAATAGAAGAAGAAGAAGAAGATCATTCTTCCTTGCCTCAATTTCTGTGTGTGTGCTCCTCTTTGAGTGTGAGAGTGTGTGAGTGAGATCTCTTCCTTATATCCTTCCTTGTGAAAATACATACATACAAACATACATGCATACATACATAATACATACATACATACACACATACATACATACAAATGTACATACATACATACAAGTAAGAGGTAAATATCCGCCTCTAATATGATTACAAGATAATGGGATCTTAGGTTAAGATCCATGTCTACTTTACATGGGTTTGTGGGTCGCAATTGATCCTAAGGAAAGCCACAATTTTGTATAAGTCAAGGATGATGAAAAAGAATCTATGATAGATCAACCTAATTAAAAAAAGATGAGTCCTTATCCATCTAACATATATCTAGATTAACATAGAAGATAACTAGAGCATATGGGAGGATAGTTGTTTTGGTGTAACTAATTTTTATTCTTTCAATTTAATCTACATTCTTATTATTATTATTATTATTATTATTATTATTATTATTATTATTATCATTATTATTATTATTATTATTATCATTATTATTATTCTTACAAAATATAGAAGTACAAGTGTCTTTTGAAGCATTTTATGAGTGAGAATAGGACTTAGTCAATGAAGGAGATGTAAGAGATGCAATCAATAGTATGAGTAAGGTTCTTGTGTTCTCATCAAATATTATAGTAGGATATCCAATATCTACGATAACATAGAAAAATAATGAAATGATCTACGTAAAGAACTATGACCTTGCATATGTGTCCACCTATATTTATAAAGGGTAAACTTGATGGAGCAAATGATAGGATGTGGAATTTTAAAACATTTACCACCCTTGAATCTTGTGAGCTCTTGGATGGTTCTTGGGAATGAGGTTGAGATAAATACTATTCTACATCTTTCTAACTTTGAATAGTTCATTCAATTTAACATTGTTGATGTTTTTTGAGTGGACATGGAAAATTTTTTATGCTCTTAGTGTGATTTTTGTTGTCTCATATTTGATCTTCACCTTCACTCAAGAAAGTTCAAAGGTTGTGGAGGCTTGAAATATGTTGAAATACAATATGAAACTTTCAAATTGGATAAAAATTCTAATATTGGAAATTGACTTGCTATGGAAAATCGTTTTTATTGTAACTCTATAGAGATATCATCATTCAAGTCAAAAACCTAAAAGATTGGGTGTCAATATTGAACACCCATAAGAGCTATATAGATTTAGTACGAAGTTGTGAAGGTTTGATGAACTCTTTGAATACTCAAATCTAGGACTCTAGATCTCATTTTCAAGGATTTATGTGGTATAATCTTTACGAGGTGATGCAAAAATACAACCATGCAAGAAAAAATTATTTTGTGTTCATAATCAAATGATAAAGGAACATAGAAAGAAAAGAAAGATGTGGAGAATGTTACTACCAAGTCCAAGGATTCTATAAATATACTTGTAGCAGACTTGTGATCTTTGGATGCCAACCAGAAAAGAGGTATGTTAGTTTTCTCAAAATTCAAAATATTTTTGGTTATTGCATAGAAGTGAGAGATGAAACATGATAAGCAAAGAGAATAGGTAAAGCTCTTTGAATCCTCTAAAAAAGAAACCATTAATATGATGGTAATAAATAATGTAAAATGCCTTGTTTACATAGAGTTCTAATCACGGTGAACAATGGTGAAATTAATATTAGCAAACTTTTATTAGTACCATATATTAAGCACAATATATTATCATTCTATACCTTGATTAAGCAAGTATGGGAGTTCCGTTCCAAGAAGATTGGCGTTAAGATCATCAATAGCTCATACAAGGTGGTTACCATAGTAACACAATGTAAAACTTTGTATGAGGTTTCCATTTACATCTTCACAATTACATTAAAGTATCTATCTTGATTGATCAAGTCTTGGATTTCCATTCCAATAAGATGGAGCTAAGATCATCAATAGATCATACAAGGTGGCTAGCATAGTAATGCAGTGAGAAAATTTATATGAGGTTTGTGCTTACATCTTCACATTTACTTCAAGCATAGACATTATTAATTTGTAACAAGAAATTTGGTTTTAAATCTACCCTATGGTGAGAGGTGCAAAACAAAATATGGTTTCAGAGCTTATTGCAACCATTATAGAAGTCTAGGAACCATGTGAAGCATGTTGGAGTTTGAGAACTATGGAAGCACACAAACAGCATAATGAAGAAGAAGAAGCTTGGATCACAACATGAAGTGTGTATTACCAAATGAAATGTACAAGATAAGGTAAGTGGCCCATTAGGCTTATAGAATTTTGTACAAACCGGGGGGAGGGGGGGGAACATCCTAAAGAGAGAAAAAAGTGCCCTAGTGGTGACAATAAGTCTGCAATCTTCAAGGCCAAAACACTACAATAATGTTGTCAATGTATTTTATTTGAAAAAAAACTATTCCTCCATCAATTTGCATAAAGTCAATGCCCAAATAATGATGCAAACTCCTCAAATATGAAATCTCAAAAGAGGCACGCAAATAAGCCTTAAATTCAACAATATGGTTCTCATTAGGACTACTGAGCAACATATCATCAAAATATACAACAATGATCACAAGTACATCATGTGCATGCTTTACATATAAGGTGCTATGTTGGATTCTTCTCAAATCCAAGTGCTAGAAAGTAGGCTGTACCTTTTCATACCAAGCACGTGGTGCTTTCTTTAATCCATATAATGCCTTTTTCAATATATATTTTTTTTTCATGTCCTTTCTACCCAAAATCATGGGGTTGAAGAACACACTAATTGATGTAAATCAACATTCAAAAATGTAGTTTTAATTTCCAATTGATGAACATTCTAACCATGATTAGATGCAAGTGCACAAAATGCAATTGTCATTCAACATGTGGTAGGAAAGTTCTCATAAAAAACAATGCCCTTCTCTTGAGCATACGATTTGGCAACAAGTCTAGCCTTATACCTATCAATTATTCCATCAAGCTTATGTTATAGCTTCCATACTCATTTAGTGAAAATGGCCCTTTTTCCTAAAATCGCATCAAGTCCAAGCAGCATTCTTCATAATATCATCATATTATAATTGCATAGCAGCCATCCAATTTTTTGAACTTTGTGCTTCATCAAAAGAAACAAACTCATTCTCATCATCAAATACTAGAGACAGCCAATGCATAACAATCTGATGCAAAGGAAGCATTATGAGATCCTGAACAAGTATGATATGACAAAGGTGCATCTAACTTGTTATCTCTCAAAGACTACGCTAGCCATTTGGGCATAGTTTTTGCCTCTTCAATATTAGATCTCTCATGAATAAGTGCATCATGTAAATTTTCATAAAAAATAGAATGATTTACATCATCATTTGAAACCTATAAGGGTTAAGAAATTTCCTCACTCGGAGTAGCATTTGATTATCACATGTAATAAAAGGAAGTAAAATGTCATATACATCCCTTGAGTTGATTGATATCTCCTTGATACATGAAAGAAAGGAATAAATTGCATCATCCATAAAAAACAACATCACAACTATCCAAAGTGAATTTGCTGTATGGATGATACCAAAAATAGCCTTTTCTTTCATAATTATACCCAAAAAAAATAGAAATCACAAATTTATCATCCAGTTTTTTGTTTTGTTATTCAAGCACTAATGTATATGCGAGACAATCAAAAATACACAGATGAGAAAAAAATGGCTTGCAACCATGAAAAGCCTCATATGGAGTGATAGATTGCAATTCTTTGGTGGGACACATGTTGAATACATATGTTGTACACATAATAGCTTCAAGCCAGAAGTTATGTGGTAAAGCTTGATTTTTTTACCATACACCTTGTCATTTGCATGAGAGACCTATTCTTCCTCTCAACGACTCCATTTTTTAAAGGTGTATACAGTATTGTACACTCATATTTTATCTCATGCTCAACCAAAAATGCATTAAACTCGAGAGACATATATTCCTCCCCTTGATCAAAATGAAGACTGCTCATTTTCCATACTAAAATATTTCGAGCCATAACCAAGAATTGTTCAAAGCACATAAATACGTTGGACTTTTCTTTCAATGCATAAACCCATGCATGCCTATAAAATTCATCAATGAAAGTCACAAAGTATAGCTAATTCCCAAGTGAAAGTGGCCACATAGGATCACAAACATAACTATGGATAAGTTATAATTTATTTGCAACTCCAATTGAACCATATTTGGGGAACGAAAATGGAGTTCTTCTACTAGTAAGCAAAAATCTGCAAATGTTGCACATTCGAAGAACCAAGACAAAGATGAGAAAAAATGAGAAAAGCAGAAATTGTTTTGTAAGTAATGTAAAGGGAATGATCATATCATAAAGAACTGTCCAAAACTGGCTGCAAAAGAGGCAAAGAAGAAAGAGGCTGGAATGGTTGTTGCAGAAGCCTCTACACCAAAAACGGAGTCTACTAATATTGTGCAGGAAGAAGAATGGGCGTTCACTACTGTTTGCAATTTTGACCCATCTTCTCATGAGCAGTGCATGTCTGCAGTAGACTCAGATGTTTGGTACTTTGATAGTGGGGCGACCAAACATATTACCTCGCAGTGCAGTTTCTTCTCTTCACTCGAGCCTGCCCCTACAGGGAATACTGTTACATGCGCCAACAACTCCTCTTATCCTGTTATGGGAGTTGGTAAGATCATTTTGACTACTGCTGATGGTAGTTCTTTCACTTTGTCAGATGCTTTATTTGTGCCAGGGATCAAAAAGAACTTGTTATCAGTTTCTGCATTAGCCAAGATTGGCTTGGTTGTGAAATTTGTTGATGACAGGTGTACAGTTCATGATCTGTCAAATGGCGATGTGATTATTGCTTCTGGCATTTTATGTCGTGGGTTGTATAAGCTCATAGACTATGAAAGATCTGAAAATGATTTGGCATGTGCAGTAAATGATTCTCAGGCTATGTCAGATCCAAAGCTTTGGCATGCATGCTTTGGGCATCTGAATTTTGCTAGTTTGCTACGCCTGCAGAAATCTGAAATGAGGCACCTGGAAAACATGTCTGTGAAGGCTGTATTTTGGGCAAAATGCAGCGTTCCTCCTTTCCAAAAGATGGTTCAGCTCGGGCTACACAGAAATTGTAGCTTGTACATAGTGATGTCTGTGGTCCTATGCAGACACCCTCTTTTGGAAATTACCTTTACTTCGTGACTTTCATTGATGATTTTTCTAGGCATGCATGGGTATATCCACTCAAAGCAAAGTCTGAAGTGTTCATGTGTTTTAAACAGTTTTTGGTTGGCTAAAAATCTGTCAGCATGTAAAATGGGCACCCTCTGTTCTGATCGAGGGGGGGAGTATATGTCTTCTGATTTTAATGCATTTCTGGCTGAATGTGGGATAAACACCAGTGTACAATGTCGTATACACCTCAACAGAATGGAGTTGCTGAACGAAAGAACAGGTCACTCATAGAGGTGGCGAGGTGCATGGTCAAGAGTTAGGCTTTACCACATAGTTTCTGGCTTGAGGTTGTCATGTGTGTAGCATATGTACTGAACAGGTGTCCCACTAAAGCACTGCAGTCTATCACTCCATATGAGGCTTGGCATGACCGCAAGCCATCTGTTGCTCATCTACGTGTTTTTGGTTGTTTGGCATATCCACTAGTGCCTGAACAATATCGCAGAAAATTGGATGATAAGGCAGTAAAATGTATTTTTGTTAGGTACAGTTCTGAAAGTAAAGGCTATCGTCTGTATCATCCATAGACTAAATGCATTTTGGTTAGCCGTGATGTTGTCTTTGTGGAAGATGCTATTCAGCCATTGCTTTCATGTACTAAGGAGACATCTGTTAGCTCCAAAGACATGTATGATACTTTGATGCCTCTTTTTACAGGTGGACAGTCTAGTGTTGGTCCTAATGAGGCAACTTCTCAGCCTTTGCAGGTTTCATATGATGATGCAGATCATTCCATTTCTAATGCAGATTTACATGATGCATGTTGGAACTCAAGGTAAAGCACAAAGCAGGGAAGCACATCAAAGAAGTGGACATACAAGAAGAAGGAGCATGTAGGGAGCTCCAAGAAGTACATGTCAAATTTTCAGAAGAATTCCCTACAAAAATAGTGATTTTCATCACTAAAAACCATTGTAAATACCATTTTCTATTTTTGTAAATCCATTTTTTTCAAGCCGAGGATTCCTCGAACTTGAGGAGTATTAGAAGTATCATCCTACCAATTTTCATAATTTTTAGACTTCATTTGAGCCCTCAAATAAGTCCTGGAACCTAATTTTTAACTAGGCCGGACACTAGGTCTGGACAGGGCCAAAACTAGTCCAAAAACTATAAAAAGAGCTAGAGAGCTCATTTTTGAGGTTAGCTTGTTAGAGAATAGAGCCTTTATAACAGAACTCTTTTGCAATTGAAGCTTTCCATTGTTCCTCTCTTTGATCTTACCTTGTGCGCGTGTGTGTGTATGTGTGTGCATGTTTGTGTGCTTTCACTCACGCACTTGTGCCTTCACTTGCTCGTGGTCTTCATACCGGTCCTCATGTCTCCTCGGATTGACAAGTAAAGGAGGTGGTGCTTACACTTGAGCTACACCAAATTTTGGCGCCGTTGCCGGGGAGAGAGCTTCGAAGACGAGTGTTGTGATGGTAAGATCGTAGATTTGCGATGTTGGAAGGTAAAAAAACTGTCATTTTTGTTCATTTTCTGATTTTTCTTCTTCATCTTCAGCATCATCACCATCTCCATCTTCTTCCATATTCTTCTTCATAGAAATTTCTCATTTTTTAGTGCATTTTCACCATTTTCATACCATCTTGCATGCATCATTGTGTGGGAAGGAGTTAGGAAGTGCAAGAGAGAGCAAGCGCTTGTGTTTTTTCATGATTTTCTGCACATATGGAGCTCGCCATTGCTCGGCGCTCAGAAATTTGAATTTCCCGCCAAAAAACACGATTCTGTGATGAAAATCGTGATTCTGTGAAAAATTCTTTTTTTTTTGAAAATCACGATTCTTTGTTTCCCGCCTAAAAGCCCTCTGAAGGAAACACAATTCTGAGGTCATTCTCAGAATCGCGATTCTCTACTTGTGCTCAGAATCGCGATTCTCTAAGTTTTCAAAAACATGATTCTGAGATCATTCTTAGAATCGCGATTCTGTGGTTGTGCTCAAAATCGTGATTCTCACAAATCACGATTTTCAGCCAAAAAACACGATTATGAGAAAACATGATTCTGTGCTTGTGCTCAGAATCGCGATTCTCTAAGTTTTCAAAAACATGATTCTGAGATCATTCTCAGAATCGCGATTCTGTGGTTGTGCTCAAAATCGCGATTCTCACAAATCACAATTTTCAGCCAAAAAACACGATTCTGAGAAAACACGATTCTGAGAAAACACGATTCTGAGAAAACATGATTCTGTGCTTGTGCTCAGAATCGCTATTCTCTAAGTTTTCAAAAACACGATTCTGAGATCATTCTCAAAATCGCGATTCTGTGGTTGTGCTCAAAATCGCGATTCTCACAAATCACGATTTTCAGCCAAAAAACATGATTCTGAGAAAACACGATTCTGAGAAAACACGATTCTGTGCTTGTGCTCAAAATCGCGATTCTCTAAATTTTTGAAAACCACGATTCTCTGAGACAAAATCACGATTCTCTAGAATACGATTCTCTAAAACACGATTTTGTGGAAACACGATTCTCTGTTGACAATCGTGGTAAGATTCTCACAAATCACAATTTTCAGCCAAAAAACACGATTCTGAGAAAACACGATTCTGTGCTTGTGCTCAAAATCGCAATTCTCTAAGTTTTCAAAAACACAATTCTGAGATCATTCTCAGAATCGTGATTCTGTGGTTGTGCTCAAAATCGTGATTCTCACAAATCACGATTTTCAGCCAAAAAACACGATTCTAAGAAAACACGATTCTCTGTTGACAATCGCGATTTTCATGTCAAAAACACGATTTTGTGAAAACACGACTCTATGAACGACGATTTTGTGAAAACACGATTCTCTGAAAACAGGATTCTATGAAAACACGATTTCTCTGCTGACAATCGCGATTCTCAAAAACGCAATTCTCTTGAAGTTCACAGCATCGCGATTCTCTTGGTTTCACAGGATCGCGATTCTCTAATTTCTTAGCATCACAATTCTCTAATTTCACACAATCGCGATTCTCTGATTTCACACAATCGCAATTCTCTAATTTCATAGCATCGCGATTCTCTTGAGATTCACAAAATCGCGATTTTATCCAAAAGGTCCTGTTTGCCTGTTTTGACCCCCAAGAGCCTGATTTGACATAACTTTTTCATCCAAAGTCCATTTTTTGAGCTCTATAGCTCGTTGGAAAGCTCGATTCAAATCCTATATGACCACAACTGTTTTTTATAAGAATAATGCATTGATTTTCAAATAGACTAATTTGAAGTTGACCCTCAAGTGGGACTAGGGAACCAAGGGGACTCCAAAGGATTTTGAACCATCCAAGGCAGGGGAAATTGTGGACTCTTAACCAAAGCTTATGAACCTGAGATCTGGTAGACACCTAGGCAAGGATAAACAAAGCATTAGATCTTCTGAGGCTAGTGTCAACCATAGAGCTAAGTCTTGGGCACAACAACTAAGTGGTTATCCTTACATACTAAGTTCAGACACAAGTGACTCGGAAATGTCTTTTAGCATGGGGAAACCTGCAGGTAACTCAGGAACGACCTATCTGCAAACACCCGAAGGTCTATATAAGACACAGTTGGAATATATTCGGACCAACCGATTAGGTGCTCGCATCTATGAGGATGGCCTAAGGCGATCAGTGGTCCAACTCAAAAACCCAGATCAACCCTTTGGACTTGAACACCCAGTAGTCAAGTTCGAAGAGGGGTCGTACATTGATAAGGAAGGAACCATGTATGTGGTTACCAACCTACCAGATAAGACCAATGAGTTTGGAAATATCATTTTTGAAAATGATATAGGAGACCTAGAGCAGGGAGATGTAGGACGAGAGCCAAAAACTCCTCGAGGTAAGTCAGTCTTGACTAGAGTAATCACTCCAGATTGGATTCCTCAAGACAACAAAAGCATAGAACTATTCGTGAATAGCGAAATGGAGGAAGCCTTTTGGAGATTCAAGCCAGATCAACCTTGCCCACTATTCATCATCTACGAGTTCAAGGATCCTGAGACACCAGGCAAAGTTGTCTATCTAGATGGCACATTGAAAAAAATGTTCTTGGTAACCGAGCAAGATAGGCATGCCTACACTTGGCAAGGTGAATCAATTTTCCCTCCACAAAGACCCAGTGTTTCCCATAGCTTCCAAGGTGCAGGATCATCCAAGGCTCATGAAGCACAACAAGAAAGAACCAGTGAGAGACCTGAGGTAAGCTTTGCAAACACTGTGGGTAGAGACAGATCAGGATTTGAAGGTGAAAGACGTGAAAGGGAGAGACATCGAGCTCAGAGGCATCAAAGAGATGAACATTTGATTTCCCATTGCCCAGACCCCGAGAGCACTCAAGAGCCCTTAGACCCTCTCAAGTGGTCAAGGCAATGAAGAACTGTTTTGATGGATTCGGAGATCCTTATGATCATGTGGCCGAGTTCAAACAGGTGTTAAGAGCTGAACAGGTCGAGGACTTGTTTACCCAGTTCAAGGCATTTGGTTTGACTCTCAAGGGTACTGCTTTAGCTTGGTTTCAACCTCTAAACAGTCACAACTATAGAGAGATAGGTCAACTGCTAGAATAATTCATTGTAGAATTTTCCAAGAGTGGTATCAGGCATAACACATCATCCTTGATCCACAGCTTCAAGCAGACACCCCAAGAAACAGTGCGACTTTCCGGGAGATGATTTAGAAAATACTTAGAAAGATGCCCTATTCCAGAATTACCCACAGCAACCAAACAAGTGGCATTGTTTTTAGATGGCTTACTGAGCACAAAGTTGTGAAGAGAGATGGTGGATGCAATCCAAAGATGAGTAGGTGCTGCTACAACCAGCTTCACACCAGCCAACTGAGACTTCAGAGTTGATTAGTAGACCCTTTAAGCTTGCTAAATCCACCAAAATATCAGCCAAGTACTTTGGAACATGTATCCCAAAAGTTTAAGTCAAGACAGACTAGTTGCGAAATGACTAGCTCCCAAAACTTGCTATATGAACAGTGCTCTCAACCTCGTAGGAATTAGAAAAATTCCTTTTGGGCATAGCAAATAGACTGATTTATCAATTTCTGGAACATGCCCACCATTCTCGGGGCTCTGCAGAGATAGACCAGTGAGCAGTAAAATGCAGATATCTCCAAAAATATAAATTCAATGACCTTGAAAATTGATATCCAGAAACTAGACAGTAAGAGCTATCCAACACACATTAAATCACTGAAAAAGGATCAGTAGAACTCGAGATATGACCTTTTGAAGGTACTGATCTGAGTGAGTATAGCAGAGAACAAAACAGAGGAGTAGATGATAATAAATGTATAGATTCACATATGATTACAACCAGATTGGCAATGAATCTTTGCAAAATGGGAGTAGAATGATAGAGCTATGGAGTAAGCTCTTCAATCTCTACAAAATGACATGAAGTGGTCATGTACAAGGCTTGCTAATCGCCTCTTCCTTCTTGCTCCTTTTATAGCTATTCTTGGAGGGAGTTTTGAATTCGAATTTGAATGGATCCACCTAAAAGTGATCCCCAAAGTTAGGAGATATTCCCTCAGCTCAAAAAGTCGTGGGTTTTGGTAGTTAGAGCCACAAAATTGCTTTTACATCATGCATGAGGTAAGCCATTCTTTTCCTTTTTTCTTTTTCCATTTACAAGAGATAAAATGAACTCTTTTACAACAGTTGTTCACATGACTACTCATGTGACTTACAAATGAGGATGATATCAAATATATCAAGCATGTAGGCTTGGGCAAAATGCACCAACAGCCCCCCTCAAGCCTAACATGCTTGGCCTTCAAATAAGTCTTCAATTGTCTTTGATTTCCTGCAAGCCAATCATCAACTTGAATCTACTTAACTTCGTACCATCAAGAGCTTTCGTCAACATGTCTGCACATTGCATATCTGTAGAGACATAGGATAGTTGAATATCCTTGCTCAATAGCTTCTCCCTTACATAATGGTAGTGGACTTCAATATGCTTGGTTCTAGCATGGTATACCGGATTAGCTGCTAGATGTAGTGAGCTTGTGTTGTCACCAAAAATATGAGGTGTTGAAGAATGAAGTCTAAGATCTGTGTACAAAGACTTTAACCACATGATTTCTTGAGTTGCATTAGCCAAACCTCTATATTCAGCTTCGGTAGAAGATAATGCCACGGTTGGTTGCTTCTTCGATGACCAAGGAATGATTTTTGAACCTGCAAATGATATATACCCAGATGTGCTTCTTCTATCCTCTCTAGATCCGACCCAATTTGCATCTGAGTAGACCTTTAGCTCAATATCTGAAGTAAATGAATAAAACAAACCTTCATTCATGGTCCCCTTTAGGTACTTGAGGACTCGCTTGGCCGCTTCCATATGTGGTCTTCTCGGCTTATGCATAAACTGACTCAATATGCTAACACTATAGCATATATCCACCCTTGTGAGTGTTGCATAGTTCAAACTTCCAACCAAGCTTTGATAGCTTGTGATGTCTTCAATTGGCTCTCCTTCATAAGCACTAAGCTTATGATTTTGCTCCATAGGTGTACCTACACACTTGGTATTTTCCATCTTGAACTTGACGAGCATGTCATGGACATACTTCCTTTGTGTGATGTTTATACCTGAATCTGTGTAGATCAACTCCAATCCAAGAAAATAAGTGAGTGGTCCGAGGTCACTTATTTTGAACTCCTCCTTCATTTGACTCTTTACCTGTTTGATTCCTTCAAGATCATTGCCTGTGATAATAATATCATCAACATACACACATAAATAGATCACTTCAGATCCATTCCTCTTTATGAACAAAGAGGTATCCGCCTTGCTAGCTTTGAATCCTTGGTCCTGCAAATAAGTCACCAATCTGAAATTCCAAGCTCTTGGAGCTTGCTTCAATCCATACAAAGCTTTCTTTAGTTTGCATACATAGTTAGGATGATGTGCATCCTCATATCCAGGAGGTTGTGCCATATACACTTCCTCAGAAATCCATCCATTCAAGAAAGCATTCTTTACATCAAGTTGATAAAGATTCCAATTTCTAGATGCAGCAAGACTAATGAGAACCCTAATTGTAGGCATTTTTGCAACAGGAGAGAAAGTCTCCTCATAATCAATACCATGGGTTTGAGCAAACCCTTTAGCAACTAACCTTGCTTTGTGTCTATTTATACTTCCATCTGGATTCCTCTTGATTTTGTATATCCATCGAGATCCAATTACCTTCATAGATGGCTTGTTAGGTACAAGCTCCCAAGTGTCATTCTCCTTCAAGGCTTCCATTTCTTCATCCATTGCATCTCTCCAAGCTTTCTTGCTTTGTGCTTCTTCGAATGTGGTAGGTTCTTCATTGGTTGAATCCTTTGCAATGTAGATTGAGTGCTTGGTGACCAAAGAAGTATCATAACCAAACCTCTCTGGTTTCTTCTTCTCCCTTGAGGACCTTCTAAGTGGTTGATGTGAGCTCTCGGGTCCATATGTAGCATCCTGCATCTTTGCTTTTCCTTTATTCTTCCATAGCTTTAGTCTTTCCAAGTCTTCTAGGTCAATCTCCGAATCACTTTCTTCAATCTGCTTTGGCTCCTTTGGTTGAAGTGATGGAAAATCTTCATCCAAGTCATATGGCAGCTTCACTTTCCTGTCATCATCAAACCATGATTTGTTTTCATCAAAAATTACATCTCTACTCACAGAAAATCATTTATTGGTTGGATTGTACAATCTATATCCTTTTTGGTTTTGGTCATAACCAATAAATACACACTTCTCTGCCTTGGGATCCAATTTCCCTCTTACTTGAGAAGGAATGTGAGCATAGGCTAAGCATCCAAAGATTTTACAATGCTCTAGACTAGGTCTTCTTCCATTCCATACTTCATATGGAGTGGTTCCATCTAGTGACTTAGATGGAAGTCTATTTATGAGATATGTGGCTGTCGACACAGCCTCTGCCCATAGGTAGTTCGGCAATCCCTTTTCGTTGAGCATGGACCTTGCAGCTTCGACAATAGCTCTGTTCCTCCTCTCTGCTACGCCATTGAGTTCGGGTGTATACCTTGTAGTGACTTCCCTTTTAATGCCTCTTTCATGCAAGAAGGCATCAAATTCAGAAGAGAAGTATTCTCCTCCACCATCTGATCTGAGTCGTTTCAACGTCCTACCTATTTGGTTTTCAACAAGAGCAATATACTTCTTAAAGCAATTAAACACTTCATCCTTGTGCTTCATGAAAAACAGAATGGTCCACCTGCTACAATCATCTATGAAAGACACATAATATCTTGAGCCTGATATAGATGGCTCCTTACTTGGACCCCACACATCCGTGTGCACTAGATCCAAAGGATTTTGATACATATATCCTTTCTTATTGAAAGGTTGTCTATGAGCCTTGCCGAGTTGACAAGCTTCACACTTATAAATCATGTGTTGCCTTGTGATATTAGGCAAACCAAGTACACTTTGGTCCCTGCAAATCTGTTTGAGTGTCCTCTCACCAATGTGAGCAAGCCTTTTGTGCCATATCTCCAACTCTGTTAGAGTTTGAGATCCATAGCTAAACAAAGCTATGTTCTTTGTATCTTCCACTTCAAAAGTGAAAAGCCTTCCTGTCTTTTCTCCTTTGGCAATCCTTCGAAAGCCTTGCCTTGGGTCTTCAACATATGCTCCAAATCGATTGAATCTAACCTGCAATCCTTTTTCAACAATCTGTCCAACACTTATTAAATATTTGGTAATTGTAGGGACATACAAGACTTTGCTTAAGAGGTTCATATTCCCATCTGATGTCTTCACATTACCTATCTTCTCCACTGACTTCTTTGTGTCATCTCTTGTCTGCACTTCATGCTTGTTATGAGGATCTTCCAAATCAGAAAGTAAAGCCACATTTCCTGCTACATGGTTCGAGCATCCCGAATCAATGTAAAATATGTGATCATCATCCTTACCCTTCTTCGCTGATAGATTCATAATCAATAATGAATCTTCTTGACTTTGGTCCTCTGCATAGTTATTGTAATCTCTTCTTCCTCTATGGCCACTTTGATAGTTGTTGTTGTTGTTGTAATTGTTGTTGTAGTAGTTGTTATTGTTGTAGCCTCCATTGTATCTACCTCTATTTGATCCATAGCCACCTCTATTGAATCCTCTTCCTCTTGAGTTCCTCGGGTTCCTGAAACATTCTTCAGTAGTATGGTTAGATAAGCCACATATGTTGCAAGGTTGAGATGATTGGAATCTCCCCCTGCCTTGCTTTCCACCTCTGCCTCTTTCGTTTGCTTGGAAAGAGCTTCCTTCATCTTCATTCTTCCTATTCTTTGACTTCTCCTTGACCTTAGCTTTATCAGAATATAAGGCAGAAGTTTGATTACCTCTTGAGGACTCACCACCTTTTCTAATCTTTGCTTCATGAGTGAAGAGTTGGCCCATGAGTGTGTTGAGGTCGGGTACATGCATATCCATGTATAAATCCATGGCTGTTGTGAATGACTCCCACTTGTCGTCTTCTTTGATTCCATTCATGATTTGTCTTATGATTTGCTCCTCTTCAATTACCTCTCCTATGCTTCCAAGTTGGTCGGAAATCTCCTTCATCTTTGTGACATAATCAGTCACATTTTGCTTCGGGCTTTTCTTCATTGTTGTGAACTCCATCCACAATTGGTTCTTCCTTGCTCGAGTGTTGGAAGAGAAGAAAGAAGCAAGTGCATTCCAGGTCTCTCTTGATGTCTTGCATCCCTTGACATGAGGTAAAAGAAAATCAGAGATTGAGTTTAGAATATAGGACCTTGCAAGTGCATCCTTCGAACACCAATTCGAAAGTCCTTCCACTTCTTCATGTGATGGTTGCCCTTTGTTCCTCATGGTTGGCATTCCGGATATGAATCCATATAGATTCCTCCCTTGAAGGTAAGCCTCCATCCTTAAAGACCATGCCGGGTAGTTGTTTCGATCCAATTTGTCAATTGTTGATGGAAATCCATCTCCCATGTTGCTTGACTATGCTCTGATACCACTGTGAAGAGAGATGGTGGATGCAATCCAAAGATGAGTAGGTGCTGCTACAACCAGCTTCACACCAGCCAACTGAGACTTCAGAGTTGATTAGTAGACCCTTTAAGCTTCCTAAATCCACCAAAATATCAGCCAAGTACTTTGGAACATGTATCCCAAAAGTTTAAGTCAAGACAGACTAGTTGCGAAATGACTAGCTCCCAAAACTTGTTATTTTTGGACATACACTTGCTAGAAAAAATGAACAGTGCTCTCAACCTGGTAGGAATTAGAAAAATTCCTTTTGGGCATAGCAAATAGACTTAGCAAGCTTCCCAATCCAAGTTAAAACACTTCAAATGATGGACTGAGCACTGAGAACAAGATTTATCAATTTCTGGAACATGCCCACCATTCTCGGGGCTCTGTAGAGATAGACTAGTGAGCAGTAAAATGCAGATATCTCCAACAATATAAATTCAATGACCTTGAAAATTGATATGCAGAAACTAGACAGTAAGAGCTATCCAACGCACGTTAAATCACGGAAAAAGAATCAGTAGAACTCGAGATATGACCTTCTGAAGGTACTGCTCTGAGTGAGTATAGCAGAGAACAAAACAGAGGAGTAGATGATAATAAATGTATAGATTCACATATGATTACAACCACATTGGCAATGAATCTTTGCACAATGAGAGTAGAATGATAGAGCTATGGAGTAAGCTCTTCAATCTCTACAAAATGACATGAAGGGGTCACGTACAAGGCTTGCTAATCGCCTCTTCCTTCTTGCTCCTTTTATAGCTATTCTTGGAGGGAGTTTTGAATTCAAATTCGAATGGATCCACCTAAAAGTGATCCCCAAAGTTAGGAGATATTCCCTCAGCTCAAAAAGTCGTGGGTTTTGGTAGTTAGAGCCACGAAATTGATTTTACATCATGCATGAGGTAAGCCATTCTTTTCCTTTTTTCTTTTTCCATTTACAAGAGATAAAATGAACTCTTTTACAAGAGGTGTTCACATGACTACTCATGTGACTTACAAATGAGGATGATATCAAATATATCAAGCATGTAGGCTTGGGCAAAATGCACCAACAAAAGTTAAGGTCATATGTGTACTTGAAAGAGCCCAGATCCATAGAAGAGTGTGTGCGGATATGTATTGACATAGAAGACAACTTGGGTGAGGAGTTAAGGCTGTCCAAACTCTATAAGGATTCAGACAGTTCTACTAGTCATACTTCAAGAACCTCCACGGAGATAGAGGAGATAGCTGAGCAAGTTGCCAAGAAGCTAGGAGTTCAAAATAGACAAGCACCAAGGATCACTTCATTGAAGCGATGCTACAACTATGGAGGAGACCACATGGCTAATGTTTGTCCGACGAGGGCTCAACCCCAAGGAAGCTCTAATGCTCTGTATTGCATTATTGAGAGAAAATACACAAACCACACGGCTCAAGATTGTCCATACAATGGGCAGGCTGTCAAGCAAAATTATCAGCAACCTTACTAGCAGGGTAGGTATCAGAATCAATACCAACAGCCATATTATAGACCCCAACAGCAATATCAGGCACCACATAGGCCACAACCAGTCCTAGGAAACCAACCACTAGCTCCTACCAATGTGATTCCAGTTAAGTATGCATTCGCAGAGGAGAACCTTAATAGAGCATTGGTGCCAGTGACCCCTTTAGTCCCAAAAAATGACTCTCATGCTCATATTTCAGACTACTCCCCTGAAGATAGCCCACACGGTTATTACGCAGAGTCACCTGAGCATAGTGAGAATTATTCATATCAATATGAGGCACCATCTATGGAACAAAATTAGGAGCCTGAATACTCCAATGTCATGTACATGAACCCCAACCCTAGGCCCTAATCAAGACAAGTGAGACCACCAGCCCCTAGAGGACCATGTTTTAGATGTCAGGGTGACCATTTCATTCGTGAATGTCCCCACTCACCGACTCCGGGACAAGGACAAAACATCACAATACAAGGCTTTTGTCTTGAGTGCAACAAAGAACATCTCCCGAGAGATTGTCCTAGGAACCCCTCTAGTGCATCCAAGGTTACACCCATTAATGTAGTCGGCTTAGTGGTGGATTCAAGTTCAAGCAGTAATAATGTGGCTCCTATACAGGTAGTTACTAGGGCACAAGCTGTACAACAAGAAAAACCAACTGAGCAATCAGAGTCGAGTGAATCGGGAGAGCCTAGTAAGAGGAAAACAAGAACATGGAAGGATACCAGAGAGAAGGCCAATCGTAAGTGGAATAAAAACTTATCTGAACTAGAAGAAATCTTGAAAGACGCAAAAACAAAAATAGAAGACATTGCATCTCAAAACCCCTCGCATGCCGACGCTCCATCCACGCCACCTCATCCCACCCCACCACCCATTGTAAATAAACCGCAACTAGGGTCTGTTCTTGCAGATCCAACCCCCAGAAGGCTTGGACATGATGTTCAAGGCCTACGAGGCTCGACTTCAAGAAGGGCCAGCATCTGCAAACCTAGACAAGAGTTACCCTTGAGCAGACTTAGAGATTGAACGGACAAAAATGTGCATGAAAATGGTAGAACTAGCTCAAGCTATGCTCGAGACTAGTCAAAAGTTCAATCAGACAAACTCTATCAAACTGGATTTGCATTTCCAGGGCTTACTAGAAAGATTAGAGCAGTTGGTAAACAAGCCACAAGTTTCTTTACCTCCACAGGCTCAACCAGTTATTGAAAGAGGAAGCTCACCACCAATGGGAGCTTATGTTCCTAATTCCACGGATGTTGGAATACCTCCTTCAATTCAACAGTACTCTCAAGAGTTCTTGCGGGAAATACAAGAAGAGAAATGGGCCAAGGAGAAGGGTAATTTCCCTCCGATTCATGAGATTGATGACCTTCATGATCAATTTCCCCAAGACATTCCATCTATTTATGGTGATGAAGCAGAACAACAAGAAGATGAAAGGTTAGATTTTGAATCTAATACCTTAGGAGAACTACCTCAATTTCCAGGCCCATGGGAATCGGAGTCTCTTCAGATCAGAGCTCCCATAATATTGGTAAGAAATGAAGACTCAGTGGTTCCAAGAAACACTGATGTCATGAAGAACACTAAGGTTCAGTGTCATCTCATTGTAGAAGAGCTGCTCAAAGCAAAACCTGAGCTATGGAATCATGTGAAGGATCAGGTTCCAGAACTTGATTCCAACATGCCAAAAGTAGGCTCTAAGCAAAAAGTTCCAGAGACACCTCTCGACAAAATAGGAGACATGAGCGAAGGTGAAGAAGGTAATACTTATCTTCCGATCACCTATCAAGGTTACACAACCAAAGCAATCGTAGATTCAGGTGCTGGTGTTGCTATTGCGACCACCTCCTTGTGGAAGCGATGGGGCAAACCCACATTAAGACCAACTAGAATGAAGCTTCAAATGGCAGACGGTCATTTTGAAAGACCTCTAGGATTGCTCGAAGGGATAACTCTAACCACTTGTGGTGTAGAGTTTGAACATACATTTGTTGTATGTGACTTTGAGAAAAATAATGTCTATGAGATGATCCTAGGAAGACCCTTCCTACGACAATTGCAAATAGTACATGATTGGGGAACCAACTCTTTGTACTTGCAACACTTAGGGGTCACGACCAAGGTCAATCTGAAGGATTACACCTTCAGAGATGTACCACCCCTACAGTGGAATCCTATCCACAAAGCAAAAGAAGATTCAATCTCTCTGCATTCTAGAAGTTCACCTGATCCATCTTGGCTGCATGAAGATACTCATTTGTGGATGTACAAGGTTGCTGAGGAAGAGGAGAAACACCTAAAAGCGAGAGAAGCAGGAACTTCTCAAGGAGATAGACCAATTAAAGACCCAGCCTATACACCGATGATCTTTCCAGATGAGGAATTTGAGCCTCATGGTTGGGCAGAAATCTTAGCTACCATGGACATTGCATTCAATGAAGAACAATGGACACCTCATTGTGATGAGGAGGGTTATGATATTTCAGTATTCATGTGTCAGCCTTTGATAGAAGAGTGTGATCCTAGCGATGTCATAGAAGAAGAGGAGAAGGACAATGATCTAGAGTCCATTGTGATGGATAGTTGCTTTAATTCAGAGCAGCACTATCTAGAAGATGTAGGTGTGTTTACTCAAAAAGAAGAAGAACCTCTCACAAGTATTAAAACGGTAAATTCAAAGGATGAAAGTGAGAGCAGTCAAAAGAAAAAGAAAAGAAAAGCAGTGAAACAAGAAAAGGAGGAATCATTGTTTGAGGTACCAGAAAATTTCAAGAAATATGAAGTTGACGATCGAAAAATTTTGGTACGAATGCCTAAGAGAGAGGCCATCATAGGAGAATCATATGATAATAAAGAAAAGACTAAGAAGATTGTAGTGAACATTGAAGAGAACGAAGAGAGATGCACGTACATAGGAGATTACCTAAGTGCAAAAGAAGAAGTAGAGCTTGTAGCTCTATTAAGGGAATATAGGGACATGTTTGTGTGGCACTATAGAGATTTGAAGGGATTAGATCCAAAAATTTGCTCTCATACGATTCCCATGACTGCTGATGCCAAACCCACCAAACAAAAATCCTACACATATAATGACACTTATGCAGCCAAAATAAAAGAAGAAATTGATAGATTGATTGAAGCCGGATTTATCTATGAAATCGAGCATACTGAATGGGTGTCCCCTATTGTAGTGGTGCCCAAGAAGAATGGAAAATTGCGAGTGTGTATTACCCTTAAAAAAGTTAATGCTGCTACGATCAGAGATAGTTATCCGCTTCCAATCACTGAACATTTATTGGAGCGTGTTGCAGGCAAGGAAGTTTATAGCTTCCTTGATGGATTTTCAGGTTACAATCAAGTAGCCATTGCCCCAGAAGATCAACACAAGACGGCTTTTGCCACCGAATGGGGAGTCTTTGCATTTTGTGTGATGCCATTTGGACTCACAAATGCACCTGCAACATTCCAGAGGCTCATGTGTCATGTCTTCAAAGAGTTCTTACGGAAGAGCTTAGAAGTATATGTGGATGATTTATGCACCCATTCCCAAGAAAGAAGATACCACATCCCTGAGTGTTGAGAGCAGTATGGGCACCCAAGGACTCACTAGACAAGGAAGCCAGCGGAGAGAGTCAGAGCGAGGTGAAGGAGTAAGTAGACAAAGCAGTCGATGCAAATCTGGCAGATAGGCCCTTCAAATTTTTCCAAATCAACATCTTTATAACAGTGATTCTTATCACTAACAATCATTGTAAATACCATTTCATATTTTTGTAGCTCCATTTTGTGCAATCCAAGGAGTCCTTTAGCTTGAGGAGCCTTAGAAGTACCTACATATCAATTTTCGTATTTTTTAGACTCCGTTTAAGCCCTCAAATTGGCCCTGGAACCTAATTTTTAACTAGGCCGGACACTAGGTCTGGACAGGGCCAAAACCTAGTCAAAAACTATAAAAAGAGCTAGAGAGCTCATTTTTGAGGTTAGATTGTAACTGAAACAAACTTGTAAGAGCTTTTTGAAAGTAATCTAAGAACTCCATTGCTTCTCACTCTTTGTCTTGCCGTGTGTGCGCGTGTGTGTGTATGTGTGTGCATGCTTGTGTGCTTCTCACTCACGCACTTGTGCCTCCACTTGCTCGAGGTCTTCATACCATCCTCACGTCTTCCCGGATTGACATTAAAGGAGATGCTACTCATCACTGAACTACACCAAATTTTGGCACCGTTGCCGGGGATCGAGCTTTGAGGACGAGCGTGTGATGGTAAGACGTAGATTGGAGACGTTGGCGTTGTAGGTAATTTCTCTACTTTTCCTATTTTTCTCTTTCTTACTTTACCACCATCATCACCATCATCATCATCACCATCTTCCACCTCCACTTCCATCATCGCGAAAATTTCAGTTTTTTTATTATATCACCTTCTCCACCTCATTTCCCTCATTTCACTTGTGAGAGAGAGCGAGAGAGCGAACTGTTGTGTGCTATTTTCTGCATGTTCTTGGAGTGTCTTGCAGGTTTCAGCATCATCATCCCCTCCAGCACGTCGCGCAGGTACGGAAATGTGCAGAACTGTCTCGCAGTCGCCGACTCCTGTCGATCGCGATTGACAGAAATTTTCAGCTGTTGGTAAATCTGAGTGCACCACAGTGGACTAGAGACCCTGCACACCACCTTTCCACCAAAATTTTTGAAAATCTTGCAAAATTTCAGTCCATCGCGATTGACAGCTCTGTCCATCGCGATTGACAGCCTGCCTGTCCATCGCGATTGACTGAACCTCTGTCCATCGCGATTGACTGAACCCCTGTCCATCGCGATTGATTGCGTGTCCATCGCGATTGACTGACCTGCCTGTCTATCGCGATCGACTGCCTGTCCATCGCGATTGACTGAACTCCTGTCCATCGCGATTGACTGAACCCCTGTCCATCGCGATTGACTGACCTGCCTGTCCATCGCGACCGACTGCCTGTCCATCGCGATTGACTGAACCCCTGTCCATCGCGACCGACTGCCTGTCCATCGCGATTGACTGACCCCCCTGTCCATCGCGATTGATACCCTGTCCATCGCGATTGATACCCTGTCCATCGCGATTGACAGCCCTGTCCATCGCGATTGACAGCCAATTTTAGCCAAATTTTTAGGGTTTTTTAATTGAAGAGTTGGGCTAAATTTGGGCATAAACATTTTACTCTAGAGCACATAAGGAGGCCTTAAGAAAACAACTTGGGGAAAACCTGTTGCACAGTGATCCTGTTTGAACCCTGTCTTAACCCTAGAACCCTGAACGGTCATAACTTTCTCATACGAAATCCGTTTGCCGTGATTTTTGTTTTGTTGGAAAGCTCGCGGGGAGTACAACAAAAACATCGACTGGTTACGGTTAAATTAAGATCAGGAATATTAGATAGGGTATTTTTAAGTTAACCATACCCAGGGGGAACAAAATTCAGGGATCTCTAGAGTTGTGTCCAAAAAGTCATAGTGCAAATTGGTGAAGTGTTACATGAATGAAAGTGATTGGTTCTGTCTTTTGAATTTAAGTCTTGAGCTAATAGTGGGCCTTTTACAGGTCCTTTGAGAGCATCGAAGGGTACGCAAAGCAAGAGTAAGTGCAAGCTTGGGAACGCGCGTCCTGGGCACATCAGGGCAACAACACAAGGAAAGGAACTCAAGGTTGGAAAACCCGCAACACCCTCTGTCAATTCTTAGTTTAGGCTAAGTGCGGGTAGTGTTAGAAGTAAGTCAAGGCGACGATAGGCAATTATCAAGTTGAAGCAGACCTAAACTCTCAAGTTCAAGCTAAGGACATAATCTGTGTACTGGCGAGAACTTTAAAGGAAAAGGAATTAATGTGGAGCGGTCAACTTTAAGTGCGGAACTACACTCAAGTATTCCTAACGACGTGATATCAGACAAGAGTATAAACACGATAATCAACTAAAAAGAATCAAGTAATTGGTACAAAAGGACTCTGCAACGAGGTTGTACTCTGGGCAAAAATTGGGCTACTAAAATAGGCATATGAACCTTAGATCAGGACGACATCTAGTAAGGGATAGACAAAGCCTTAGGTCTTCAGAGGCTAGTGTCAACCACACTGCTAGGTCGTGGGCCCAGCAGTTGAGCCACCACTCATACTACCCAAGTTTTGAGACTAGTGAATCCGAGATGTCTCAAGGTATGGAGAGACCTACAGGAAGTTCAGGGGTGCCATACTTGCACAGGGTAGAAGGCCCTTACAAAACGCAGTTGGAATACCTTAGGACCAACCGATTAGGTGCCAGCATCTATGAGGACGGCCTAGGAAGATCTGTAGTACAGATTAAGAATCCTGATCAATCCATTGGACTAGAGCACCCAGCTGTCAAGTTTGAAAACGGAGCATACTTGGACAAAGAAGGAACCATATACGTAGTCACCAGTCACCCAGATAGGACGGACGAATTTGGAAATGTGATCCCAGAAGCAGACTTAGGTGACCTGGAGCAAGGAAACATGGGGGCAGAACCTAGAACCCCTCAAGGTAAATCGGTTCTCGCTAGGATTATCACACCGGAATGGATTCCCCAGGATAATAAGAGCATAGATTTGCTCCTCAATCGAGAGACTGACGAAGCCTTTTGGAGGTACAAACCTGATCAGCCAATTGATATAGGAACAATCATGATCTATGAGTTTAAGGATCCTGATAGCCCAGGTAGAGTGACCTACTTAGATCACGCTTCGGAGAGGATCTTTGTGGTGACAGAAAATGATAGGCATGCTTACACGTGGAAGGGTGAATTCGTTTTCCCCCAACCAAGATCGAATGTATCCTATGGTCACCCTGGAGCTGGAACATCCCAAGCCCATGGAATGCAAAGAGACAGAAGTAGAGATAGACCAGAAGTAAGCTTTGCCAACCCAGTGGGCAGAGAAAGAACGAGGACGGAAACAAATAGAGTAGAACCTGAGATTCTTAGAGCTCACAGGAATCAAAGAAATGCAGAGGAGTTCCCTCTACCACAACCTAGAGAGCACACAAGGACTTTGAGACCGACTCAGCTAGTTAAGTCCATGAAGAACTACTTCGATGGCACTGGAGATCCATACGATCATGTGGCTGAGTTTAGGCAAGTCTTGAGAGCTGAACAAGTGGAGGATCTATTCACGCAGTACAATGCCTTTGGTCTGACCCTTAGGAACACTGCCCTGACATGGTTTCAGCCACTGAATGAGAGGCAGTTCAGGAGCATAGACCAACTCCTAGAGGCATTTATTATTGAATTCTCTAAGAGTGGCATAAGGCATAATACCTCCTCGCTGATTCACAGCTTCAAGCAAACCCCTCAAGAAACCGTGAGACTTGCAGGAAGAAGATTTAGGCAATACTTAGAAAGATGCCCTGTTTCGGAGCTACCCACACCAGCTAAGCAAGTGGCTTTATTCTTGGATGGATTGCTAAGTACCAAATTGAGATCTTATGTGTACTTGAAGGACCCTAGGACCATAGAAGATTGTGTACGCATGTGCATTGACATCGAGGATAACCTAGGGGAGGAGTTAGAGCTTTCCAAGATATACAAAGATTCGGATAGTGCCTCTAACCTCTCTTCCACGCAATCCACATCAATTGAGGAACTTGCAGAGAAAGTAGCTCAGAAATTAGGTGTAACTAGCAAACAAATCCCAAGGTTTTCCCCTGTGAAAAGGTGCTATACTTGTGGTGGCGACCACATGGCGAACGTATGTCCCATTATGGCTCAGCCCCAAGTAAATCCTAGTAGCCAGTACTGCACCATAGAACGGAGGTACACCAATCACACCGCACAAGATTGCCCCTACAATAAGCAAACAGTTAGGCAAACTTACCCTCAACCCTATCCACTGCAGGGAAGATACCAGAACCAGTACCCTCCACAGCCATATGGCAGGCCACAGCAACCCTATCAGCAACCATACCAAAACCAACAAAGACCTCAGCCTGTGTTAGCACAACAACCCCCAGCTCCAGCTAATGTGATTCTGGTAAAGTATGTTGTTGCAGAAGAAAACCTGAATAGAGCTATAGTCCCTGTAACACCACTGCTTTCTGAAAGTGATCCCAGTGACCATAGCTTTGATTCTACACATGTTGATAGTCCCCAGGCTTACTACATGCAATCTCCTGAACATGGTGAGTCCTACTATAGTGAAGAACCGAGTGAACCTAGTTGGGAGTCAGATTACACAAACGTCATGTATGCAAACCCCAACCCTAGGACTCAACCTAGGCAAGTAAGACCTCCATTCCCAAGAGGACCGTGCTACAGATGCCAAGGAGATCACCTCATTCGTGATTGTCCCTTACCTCCACCTACACAACCCCAGTCAGTGACGATCCAAGGCTTTTGCCAAGATTGTGGAAAAGAGCATCTCTTATGAGATTGCCCAAAGAACCCCAATAATATGCCGAAAATCACGCCTATCAACGTTATTGGGTTAGTGGTAGATTCCACAGGAAGTGTCACTTCCACTGCTCTCGTACAGGTAGTCACTAGAGCTCAAGCATTGCAGCAAAACCAAGGGGTAGACCAGGAAAAGAGCCCAACAGCTAGTGAAACTGAGAGCATAACCAAGAAAAGGACTAGAGCTTGGAGAGATAGCCGTGAACGTATGAAAAGGCAATGGGCAAAGAAGATGAGTGAACTTGAGGAAAGTCTACGAGAAACCAAGGCCAAAATCATAGAGATCACATCCCAACTGCACTCTCACACATTCCCACCGCTACCATCCCCATCACCCTCCATCCCTCCACCCTCTAATACACCCCACGTAACCCACCCACCACCCCAAGCAGGATCAGTATTAGCTGATCCCACTCCCGAGGACCTTAATATGATGCTTAAAGCATATCAAGCCAGAATCCAAGAAGGGCCAAACGTAACTGATCATGAAAAGTGCTACCCTAGAGCAGAACTAGAGTTAGAACGAACCAAAATTTGTGCCAAAATGGTGGAATTGGCTCAGACCATGTTTGAGGCCAGTCGCCTATTTAACATCTCTAGTTCAGCAAAGACACAGTTGCACTTTGATGGACTGTTAGAAAGAATAGAGAAGCTGATTGCATAATCAAAAAAGGAACCCGCCTCTCAACGCAAGGACAAGGCAAGTGAAAGATTAAGCATTCCTGCTCAGGAAGCCTGTGTGCCTGAAGCCTATGTGCCTAACTCTACGGAGCCAGACACATCATCTTCTATGAATCGATTCTCACCAGAATTCCTACGAGAGATTCAAGAAGACAAATGGGCTAAAGAGAGTGAAGTCCCTCCTCCTATTGAACTTGTGGATGATGCACATGACCAATTCCCACAAGATATCCCATCCATTTACGAGGAGCAGGAGAGCACCCAATCTCAGGAAAGATTAGACTTTGAGTCTAACTCTCTACAAGAATTACCCCACTTCACAGGCCCATGGGAAGCTAAGTCTACTTGTATGAGAGCACCTACAGTCATGGTAAGAAACGAAGATTCAGTCATACCTAGGAACACAGAGGTAGTGAAGAACACCAAAGTGCAGTGCAATCTCAAGTTAGAAGAGCTACTCAAGGTTAGACCTGAATTGTGGAAACATGTAGCCAAACAAGTACCAGAGATAGCAAAACCTCGTTCCCAGGTAGGATCACATAGGACAGTGCCAGAAATACCCTTGGATAAGATAGGAGATATGTGTGAAGGTGAAGAAGGTAATACCTATCTTCCCATTACCTACCAGGACTACACCACCAAGGCAATTTTGGACTCAGGCGCAGGAGTTGCAATTGCTACCACTTCTCTATGGAAGCATTGGGGCAAGCCAGCACTCAGGCCAACGAGAACGAAATTGCAGATGGCCGATGGTCATATTGAGAGACCCTTAGGATCGCTAGAAGGAATAACTCTCACCACTTGTGGTGTTGAGTTTGAGCATACATTTGCTATATGTGACTTCAGCAAAAATCATGCCTATGAGATGATTTTGGGAAGACCATTTATGCGACAGTTGCAAGTGGTACAGGACTGGGGAACCAACTCCTTGTATTTGCAACACTTAGGTGTTACGACCAAAGTGAATCTTAAAGATTACTCTCATAGAGATGTCCCTCCTATCCAATGGAATCCCATCCATAGAGCCAAAGATGATACGGAATCTGTGCACTCCATAGGATCAGGATCCTCATGGATGCATGAAGACACCCACTTATGGATGTGCAAAGTAGCAGTGGACGAAGAGAAGAGAGAAAAATCCAGAGAGGTAGGTGCAAAAGAAACCCATAGATCAATCCAAGACCCAGCCTATGCACCAGTAGTTTTTCCAGACGAAGAATTTGAACCTCACGGCTGGGCAGAAATTTTAGCAACCATGGATGTAGCCATCAATGAGGAACAATGGACACCTCACTGTGATGAGGATGGCTATGACATTTCAGTCTTCTCCATAGAGCCAATCATGGGAGAAGCTGTTTTAGAAGAGTGTGAACCTAGCCCTGATGCATTTGAGGATGCAAGTGACTCCGATCTAGAGTCAATCATTATGGACCCACCATTTGCATCAGATGAAGAATACTTCCATGAAGTAGAATTTCAACCCCAGAGGCATGGAGAGCTTACAAATGATGTAAGATTAGCCACACATGTGACCCCGAAGGAAGAAGGAAAGAAACGAAAGAAGAGAGAAGTCTCACCAGAAGAGGAAGAATCTTTGTTTGAGGTCCCAAAAAATTTTAAGAAGTATGAGATAGACGACAGGAGAGTCATGATAAGAATGCCTAAACGAGAGGCACAAGTAGGAGAGGCCTATGATAACAAAGAAACCACCAAGAAAATAGTAGTGTCCCTAGAAGAAGGAGAGGAGAGATGCACGTACATAGGCCATGACCTAACAGAGGAAGAAGAGCATGCATTAATTGCCTTGCTAAGAGAATACAGAGATGTATTCGCTTGGAGTTACAAGGATTTGAAAGGTGTTGACCCTGACGTATGCTCACACACTATCCCCATGACCTCAGATGCTAAACCCTCTAAGCAAAAGCCCTATACATATAACGATAATTATGCTGCTAAGATCAAAGAAGAGATAGATAGACTGGTTGAAGCTGGATTTATCTACGAAATTGAACACACTGAGTGGGTATCCCCCATCGTTGTGGTGCCCAAGAAAAATGGAAAGCTGCGCGTATGCATTAACTTGAAAAAGGTTAATGCAGCCACGATTCGAGATAACTATCCGCTTCCCATCACGGAACATCTCTTAGAAAGAGTAGCAGGCAAGGAAGTGTACAGCTTCCTTGATGGATTCTCGGGCTACAATCAAGTAGCCATAGCTCCAGAAGATCAGCATAAGACAGCTTTTGCCACAGAGTGGGGTATATTTGCCTTTCGTGTAATGCCATTTGGGCTTACCAACGCACCAGCTACCTTCCAGAGACTAATGTGCCATGTATTTAAAGAGTTCCTGAGGAAGAATTTAGAAGTCTATGTTGATGATCTTTGTGCTCATTCCAACATTAGACAAAGCCATATTCCTGAACTCAGACAAATATTTGACAAATGTAGAGAATATCAAGTCTGCCTGAACCCAGAAAAGTGCGTTTTTATGGTCAGACAAGGCAAGATTCTAGGACACATAGTGTCAAAGAATGGCATATCCACTGATGAAGAGAAAGTGAGAGCCATAGCAGAGCTACCTAGGCCAAGGAATGTCAAGGAAGTACAAGCTTTCATGGGGCATTGTGGTTATTACCGACGATTTATACACATGTATGCCGTCATTGCAAAGCCCATGTACGGACTTCTAACTAACTTTGAGTGGACGGATGAATGTGAGAATTCCTTCCAGGAGCTTAAACGAAGATTATGTTCAGCACCAATCTTGACCACACCAGATTGGAATAAACCATTCCATGTTCATGTGGATGCATCCAATTATGCCATTGGGTGTGTGCTTGCTCAACCTACTGGTGAAGGTAATATGGATCTTCCAATTGCCTACGCTAGTAGACAATTGAATGCAGCTGAACGAAATTACACCACTACGGAGAGAGAAGGCTTAGGCATGGTATATGCAGTTAAGAAATTTAGACACTACTTGCTTGCAAACAAGGTTAAATTTTTTACTGACCATCAAGCATTGTTATATCTCGTAAACAAGCCATGCAATACAGGAAGATTAGTAAGATGGTTTCTCTTGCTAATGGAATATGATTTTGAGGTTGTGGTAAGGAAAGGTAGGACTCATTTGAGAGCAGATCATCTCTCTAGGCTCACAAGTTGTACCGCAGTGGGCTAAGCCATTGGTACCAGTATTGACATACGGACCTAACCATCCAGTAGTAAACACACGGAATAGAGAGGTTGTGAAAGCCCAAAAGTACCACATCATGGCAGGAAGCATGTACAAGCACACAGATCAAGGAATCTTGGCTTGTTGTGTGGAAGAGGACGAGTACAATAAATGGTTGCAATTAGCACATGTAGGTGCATTAGAGCAACACTATTCAAAGCAACGAACCTTACAGACGCTAAGGAGACTCGGAGTACATTGGCCAACTATGGAAGTTGATGTCCAAAGGTTGTGCAAGGAATGCTCAATCTGTTGCACTAAACCACCTGTGGAACACGCCACTCTATATCAAGTGTCCATTGTGCCAGATTGGAGTGAACCACTAGTATCCTTCCTGAGGACAAAAACATTCCCTCCAGACATGACTCTGGCTAGGAAAAGAAGTTTAGAACAAGAAGCCCAGGATTACTCACTTATTGGTGATAATCTATACAAACGTGGTAAAGATGGTTACCTGAGACTGTGTGTCCATGAGAGTGAATATCTTAAGATCTTGGAAAATGCTCACCAAGGTGTAGCAGGAGGACACTTTGGACCAGATCGGGTGATCAAGGCAATACTATTCGCGGGCTTCTGGTGGCCTACCCTTCACATGGATGCACATACCTATGTGAAACGATGTGATGTTTGTCAGAGAACTCAGTATCCTATACGTAAAGATGAGATGCCACTGAAACCTATGATGGGTGGACGTGCATTCTCTAAGTGGGGAATAGACTTCGTAGGTCCTATTAATCCCCCAGCTAAGGGTTCCCATGCGGAATATATCATTGTTGCAACAGACTATCTAACTAAGTGGGTAGAGGTAAAAGCCACGACGAAGAACGATGCTCAAACAACTGCTAAATTCTTGTTTGAGAATGTATTCACAAGATATGGGCTACCTATAGAGCTTGTAAGTGATAGAGGCACTCACTTCTTGAACGAAGTGATTGAAAATCTACTCCAAGAATTCTTGGTAATACATAAGAAGTTTGCCCCCTATCACCCTCAAGCTAATGGACAAGCTGAGAGCACCAATAAGATCTTATGCAATGTACTGACGAAAGTAGTGAATAATAAACGCTCTGATTGGGACAAACAGCTACATCATGTTGTTTGGGCATACCGAGTTGCCTATAAAACGGTACTCCAAGCCACACCCTTTCAGATGGTATTCGGTCAGAACGCAGTGCTACCATTAGACTTCTTAATACCCACATTGAAGGTAGCACAAGAGCACGAATGGACGGGTCATGAACTCTCCTCTAGACTTTTTGACCTTGAACGATTAGGAGAAACAAGACTGAGAGCAGCCGCAGGGATATATGCAGCTAAGAAGAGACAGAAGGCATACTTTGATGCCCATGTGAAGGATAAAGGTTTGAAAGCAGGAGACCTAGTACTAGTATACACGTTGAAACAACATGCGAGGAAGCTAGAAAAGAGAGGCTACGGACCCATGATCGTTAATAGGATCTCCACAAGTGGAGCTGTGCAATTAGCCACATTAGAAGGTGATGTTCTCCCAAACTATATTAGCGGATGCAGAGTCAAGTTGTATCAGGAACCCCTCACGGAGGAAATGCTCAGCCGACTCAACACTGCTAAGAAACGCAAAGAGGAAGAAAAGCGAATTCGAGAAGAAGCTCAAGCAGAAGCTTTAGACCGCATCAGAAGGATGAAGTTGCGAAGGCAAGGTAGAGATCAGCCTAGAACAAATGACTATGCAGATCAAGGATATCATGTGGCAATGTGTGAAGTCGCAGGAACAAGCTCACATAGGATAACTGATCGACGTCCTTTCATGACCTTAGATATAGGACAAGGAAAGAGTGCAAGGACCGTAAGAGCCTTGATTGACTCAGGTGCAGCCACTAGTGCTGTTAAGTTGTCTTACTGTCAAGAGTTGCAGTTAACTGTCAATCCTGTGGAAGCATATCTCATAGGATTGGGAGGCGTGGAAACCCCTTGCATGGGCGAGGTGGAACTTCCCCTCTACATTCATGATGAGACAATGACAGTTAAAGTACTAGTGTGTCAAGATGAGGACCTCACGGAACCCCTTGTCTTGGGTCAGGACTGGATCTATGACCAAGCAGTCAACTTGAACCTAAGAAGTGGACTTCTTCAGGTATGGGTCAATCATAGTCGAATTACAGTAGAGTTGGATAATGAAGCACTCAAGGAACTAGGAAAGGCACAGACTCCTGGTCCTTCCAGGAGTACACATGAAGATGACCATGCTGCTCTTGTCCAAAAATATGTGTTGCAGAGGAATGATGGTTGCAAAAAAGGAGTCAGGGATGCAACGGAACTCCCTTCTTTTCCAAAGGCTAGAGGGAGGCGGCAACCAAAGGTGGATCAAAGGCCGAAGAAGCAGAGTACTACCTGTGTTGGAGATCAAAAGTACCTGCGCAGCAAAATGTCTCAGCAAGTGAAACAAGTGTGGGTGCGGAAAGGCGAACACCCGGTTGCACTCAAGCCAACCACACGGGCAAAGCCTCTTATTAGTAACCAACAACACGATACTAATAAGAAGTCTTTTAGAAGCTCATCTGCTAACGTGAAGTCTATTTGGGTGCCCAAGAAGTCGATGAAGGCCAGCCCACAATCAAGACAAATTTGGGTGCCTAAGGCTTGTTTGCGGGCTCAAATAGCTACACCAAGAACACACCCTACACAGCATGATCCATTCACTCGCACAGCCGGCATCCACTCGTTTTCAACACTCACGAACACACCAAGGCCCATGAGCACGAACAGAATCACTTGTAAATGGGTCCCTAAAAGCTCTCGAGAGTCTCTACGGAACCAAGAGCAAAACCCATCCATTGCATTTGGCAGCCCAAGACTTGTAACAAACCCCCGGACCCCAATTGTAAATCCACGACCACCTACTAACCGCTTCACTCTCACTTCACATCATTCCGCTTAGCTCGCAGGTCTACCCAATTCCTAACTACACCCACTAGCACCGAGCACCTATTAACCCCTAACCACTCCCGAACTTTAAGTTAATGTTGTAACAGGGGACACCGTGTCATTTTTGTGTCCATTGCAATGTTAACATTTATTCATATATTCTCACAGAACCATCTGCGAAGTTTTCAACATGGCTGAGGCAGCAGGAACTAGCTCTCACACAGAAACAAGCCCGCAAGTGGTGGACTTAGATAGTTTACCCGTTTTGCCTGAGACCAATGAAAGACCAGAAGAATTGCAGGCCGTCAAAATCATACCTATTGCGGACCCTCCACGTGGCCACACCATGCCCGTAGGAAAGACTTCCCACTGGTTTACCGAGTTGGCAGGACCCTTGGGTGAAGGAACGTACCTATGGGAATCAGAGTTGGACTTCAATGGGAAGCAAGGCAGATACCATTTCTTTACAAGAGAATTTGAGAAATTACAAAATGCAGAAGGTCTACGTCCGATATGGGAAAAGGCAGGATTGAGTGCCTATTTCAGTGCACGACTCCCAAAACCTGACTTCATGCAATGCTACTATCTCATCAACACCTTGACTCCAAACCAGAACCCAAAAGGTGCAAGCTCATTTGTGATTCCATCTCTGACAAAGGGGAATGAGCTCAAGAGGTTCAGGCTATCAAACAACTTGGTGAGAAAGGCTCTAGATATGCGCGGAATGCATATTCCTACAGAGAAGGAAACCCTAGTACCGGATTACATGAAGAATCGAAGTCTCACCAAGCTCAAGGACATGGTGTCCATGACGCCTAATATTGCAATACACCTTCGCATGTGCATGCAACACTTTGCTTTCCCGGCACAAGATAGATTCACCATGCCGCCCAAAAAGATTTGGTTTAGCTTGTATCTGGCAGAGACACAGAGCCTCACCATCAACTTACCCCACTGGATAATTGATCAGATACACCTAGCTCACAAACGATGGCCGCGGAAACAGGTTTTATATGGTTGCTGTGCTCTGACGAGAATCATTTATAGGTGTTTGGCTTATGACATTCCGATCCAACGGGCCCTAATGTGGAATCGGGTAGAGCAGTTTAGAGGCAGGACATCCACTGGACCCCCTTCTAAGAAGATGAGAGGCACTGTCCAAGTCCCATGTGCTCAACCACGTGGAGCCACCCTAACACCAGACGTCACCCCTCCACCCCGAAGAGTCCGACCATTCACACTCCGACTTCCAAGACGCAGCACCGATGGTTCTACCTTGATATTCCCTCCTATCCCAACCGATCTTGAATTTCCCAGTGGTGCACCTTTGGAAGAACTCACTAATGAAGATTTCGAACAATTATTACAAGATGTAGAGCTGGAGGCAGAAGAGGCACAACAAGCGGAAAACGTGCAAACGCAGGCCACGACCTCCCAAGCACCTGTCACACCAGTTGAAGTGGATGAAGAGGATGACGGAGATGAAGAACAGGAGGGAGATGAGGAGGATTATAATCAAGAGCATCAAGAGGAGCAACAAGAAATGCCAGAACTTGTAGGTGCACCAGCATATACAGCTCAACTACGAAGGTTATACGACACAATCAAAGCAGTACAAGAAAGGCATCAACTCTCTCTTGTATCCGGTCAAGCTTTGATGCAAGAAATGCTATCAGACGAAGGGGTGGACCAACATTTCATTGACACCCTCAAATTAGTGTCAGAATCTTTAGGAGTTTCGGAGGCTGTCCACACTGCAGTCTGCCAGTCCGTAAGGTATGACAAACGCAGAGTTGACACGTTACCACGAGCAGGTAAGACTATCAGGATACCCGTCACAAAACAAGAAGTACCCATTGAGACAACAGCCACCCCCACAACCACCACTGACCTCTCTGCGAAAACCTTCGTTCAGACATCACCCATCTCACCCCAGCATCCTCCATCACCACCTTCTCCACCCCCACCACCACCTCCCACCATGGAAGAAACGGCGGTCATCACCTCTACCTTCACTTATAACCCATCTTCATTCAAATCATTCTCATTTCGAGAACCCACCTCACAAGACACTCTCTTCTCCTTCGTCACCAATCCCTTGTACACTTCATCCCTTCTATCCTCTGAACCCATGACTCGCCATCCCATAATTCCAAGTGTAGTTGGAAACCCAGCACCCACAGAAGGCACCCTGTGTTTCCCTACCTATCCCCCAATACGGGTACCTCCATTCCATGACCCTCACTTCCCATCTGGCCCCTACACCTCTTTCAACCTGACCGCACCACCCCAATACCCGTCCTTTGTGGAGCAGTTCATCCGCTCTCCAATGTTTCAAAGGCACATTTCCCCGATGTTCGCAACGACATCAATTTACACGAACACCACACTCACTTCACCTACCATACCCACCTACATGGTAGCCCCTGTACACACCACTTTGTCTGACCCAATGGACATTTCACCAACCACAGCACCTCTCCCCACGATTCCACCATCTCCCCCTCCCTTACCCCCCACCTCACCACTCACATCATTGGCACACACAGCATTCACTACCCCCCTACCCAATTCCACCTCCCCTGCACTTCAAACTTTTCCCCTTGCATCTCATAATGTAAATAGCACGTTCAACACCTTACTTCAGTGTGCACATCAACTACAACAAGAATACCATCAATTGGAAGAACGCACTACGGCCCTCCAGGCAGAATCTCAACGTCTGCAAGCTAGGTCACCACTCTTGAAGCTGACTACCAAACGCTCCTAACCGAGCATACCACCTTACAGCAGGCTCACTCCGAACTGGAATCAAAGACATCAACAGTGGATGACCAAGCAGTCAAGGAATTAGAAACAGTGCTCCAAGCACAAATGATATCTAATGCTACACTCAGACGCAACATTGGGCTATTAAGGAAGCATATGGCAGCAGCACTAGAAGAGAACAAGAGACTTCAACAACAAAACCAAGACAACCTTGAAGCGGCTATGGAAGAAACTGTAGGAGCAACCATTAGCCATACCAGATATAGAGCAGTCCCATCGGAAGACATTCGCATCTTACTTGAGGAGCATGCAAATTTCTTGGAGTCATATGAAAAGTTAGAGACTGA
This sequence comes from Ceratopteris richardii, assembly GCA_020310875.1. Lineage (NCBI taxonomy): Eukaryota > Viridiplantae > Streptophyta > Polypodiopsida > Polypodiales > Pteridaceae > Ceratopteris > Ceratopteris richardii. The sequence goes on along the minus strand of CM035416.1, from coordinate 48,355,457 downwards.
ATGTGCAGATCTAAAGAAACAGATAGCCAGTGTCCCCACGGCTCAACAAGAGCCGGCAATCTTGCAACACTCTACAGAAGAAGTAGAGACCCTCTGGAAATAGGTGGCAGAACTCCAAGCACGCCTCTTACCATATGAAAGGCCACCCTCGCCCATTGAAGAACCAGAACCTGAAACAGTAGTGGAAATCCCCGTCGATGACAGCTATGAAGAGCCATACGAGCCTATGCCGACACCCGGTGGTCGAACTACAGAGGAAGGACAAGACACTTTAGAAATTCAAGTTCCAGATTGGGTCAAAAGGGTCGAGAAAGTGGGTAAGACACATGATGATCGTGTGGCCGTGCAAATGCAATCTCTCACAAATCTAGAAGAAACTGTCCTTCGGTCTTCCTACTTTCAAAACTTATCCCATCAACGGTTAATCACAACATCAGAGTCGCAATACATGCCTTATTTTGTCTTACTACATGATTATAATGCAGAAGTCAAAAGACATACAGGGAAGGAGCCCACATTCGCCACTCAATTTGAGATAGGGGATTTACCGACAGATGCACATGCTGGCTCGATCTTCCAACCTAATTGGCGTGCACGTCTACTAACCGATTACCCAGAGATGATGAGCACCTAGGCAACCATGCCACTATATATCAAGTATAATCCATGCTATTGCCCAGTGGTACGTCGCAGATCCTGGCAAGCATTTGCAATCAAGGTACGCAACAATAAAGAATGCTCGGCTTGGGTTAACTATCCATATTTTGCTCCACCTCGAGGGACCCCAACCGTAGCCTACATGATATCAACAATTCGGCACTGGTCTACACGTCTAAATAATGTACCCGACATAGCAGCAAAAATGTGTATGAAGATATTCGAGCTCATGACCATTGTCTTCAAAACCTTTCGGAATGTACAAGCTCCATACATCTCTGCCCCTGGATTCTCTCAAGGTAACAAGGATTTAGTCTACGACATGAGCCAGACTCCCTCGGTCACTATTATCTTTGCCTGGCATGCACGAATAAAGTACTTACCCGCATGCTTCAAGCAGGCATTTGAGGAAATAATCTCTACGGGATTCTGGGAATACCATTCCGAAATTTTCATTCCCAGACCCACACATTTGCTACATCTATTCGTAGTAGAACAAGCGATCCATGCAGATCAGTTACGTCTGCCACACCCAAACATTCCAGGACCAATTGATTGGGATCGTATGATGACAGACTTGGCCAGAGGACTACGCATACAAGAACATCAGCTTGCCACTCAGGTTGTGGACTATTACATCCAACACTCCCAGTAACAAGGGTCTGTCAGGGACGACAGACGCGAGAGAGGGGGGGGTGTTGAGAGCAGTATGGGCACCCAAGGACTGACTAGACAAGGAAGCCAGCGGAGAGAGTCAGAGCGAGGTGAAGGAGTAAGTAGACAAAGCAGTCGACACAAATCTGGCAGATAGGCCCTTCAAATTTTTCCAAATCAACATCTTTATAATAGTGATTCTTATCACTAACAATCATTGTAAATACCATTTCATATTTTTGTAGCTCCATTTTGTGCAAGCCAAGGAGTCCTTGAGCTTGAGGAGCCTTAGAAGTACCTACATATCAATTTTCATATTTTTTAGACTCCGTTTAAGCCCTCAAATTGGCCCTGGAACCTAATTTTTAACTAGGCCGGACACTAGGTCTGGACAGGGCCAAAACCTAGTCAAAAACTATAAAAAGAGCTAGAGAGCTCATTTTTGAGGTTAGATTGTAACTGAAACAAACTTGTAAGAGCTTTTTGAAAGTAATCTAAGAACTCCATTGCTTCTCACTCTTTGTCTTGCCGTGTGTGCACGTGTGTGTGTATGTGTGTGCATGCTTGTGTGCTTCTCACTCACGCACTTGTGCCTCCACTTGCTCGAGGTCTTCATACCATCCTCACGTCTTCCCGGATTGACATTAAAGGAGGTGCTACTCATCACTGAACTACACTGAGCTCAGACAGATCTTTCACAAGTGTAGAGAATATCGAGTGTGTCTGAACCTAGAGAAGTGTGTGTTTATGGTACGACAAGGTAAAATCTTAGGTCACATCGTTTCTAAGAATGGAATATCAATAGATGAGGACAAAGTAAGAGCCATAGCAGATCTGCACAGGCCAAGGAACATTAAAGAGGTACAAGCATTTATGGGCCATTGTGGATATTACCGCAAGTTTATCCATATGTATGCCATCATCGCTAAACCTCTTTATGGATTGTTGACAAATTTTGAGTGGAACGATGAATGCGAAAAGTCCTTCAATGAGTTGAAGAAACGTTTGTGCTCAGCACCAATACTGACCACTCCTGACTGGAACAAACCATTCCATGTCCATGTCGATGCATCCAATCATGCTATAGGATGTGTGCTAGCACAACCAAGAGGTGAAGGAAATTTAGATTTGCCTATAGCATATGCTAGCAGGCAATTGAATGCGGCTGAACGAAAATATACCACAACTGAGCGAGAAGGCTTAGGCATGGTATATGTTGTGAAGAAGTTTAGACACTATCTATTGGCCAACAAGTTCAAGTTTTTCACTGATCATCAAGCCTTATTATACTTGGTCAATAAACCTTGCAATATTGGACGCTTAGTAAGATGGTTCCTCTTACTAATGGAATATGACTTTGAGGTCATCATCAGGAAAGGTAAAACCCACCTTAGGGCTGACCACCTTTCTCGCATCACTTCCGGCGAGTCATCGCAAGGAGTGTCACATGAATTGCCCGATGCTTATCTGTTCAATTTAGAAGTTGTTCCTAAATGGGCAAATAAGTTGGTACCAGTCCTAACCTTTGGACCCGCAAATAAAAATGTGAAAACAAACAAAGATGAAATCGTAAAATCACAAAAATATCAAATATTGGTAGGAAGCATGTACAAGCAAGGTACAGAGGGTGTATTAGTTTGTTGTGTCGAGGATGATGAACATACTAGTTGGTTGCAACAAGCCCATGAGGGACTGCTAGGAAATCACTACTCTAAACAACGAACATTGCAGAATCTAAAACATTTAGGAGTGTATTGGCCTAGCATGGACAAAGAAATTCATGAGTGGATTAAGAATTGTCCAATGTGTAGAGAGAGACCACCATTGGAGCATGCCACCCTTTATCAAGTGTCATTAATTCTAGATTGGAGCGCTCCATTGGTAGAATTTATGCGATTGGGAGCATTACCCAAAGAGGCTAGTCTAGCAAGAAGACGAAGCATGGTGCAAGAGGCTCAAGACTATGCCTTAGTAGGAGACAACCTATACCGAAGAGGCAAAGATGGTTACTTAAGATTGTGTGTTCATGAATCAGACTATTTGAAAGTCTTAGAAACTGCACACAGCGGTGTTGCAGGTGGACACTTCGGTCCTGATCGAGTAATCAAGACCATTCTATTCTCAGGACTTTGGTGGCCCACTCTTCATATGGATGCACATACCTACGTGAAGAAGTGTGACACATGCCAACGTGCACAATATCCGATAAGAAAAGATGAGATGCCTTTGAGGCCAATGATGGGAGGACGTGCATTTTCAAAGTGGGGTATAGACTTTGTAGGACCTATAAATCCCCCAGCTAGAAACTCCCACGCAGAGTACATTATTGTAGCCACAAATTACCTTACAAAGTGGGTAGAAGTCAAAGCCACAACAAAGAATGATGCTCAGATGACAGCTAAGTTCTTATTTGAGAACGTGTTCACGAGATATGGACTACCTATAGAGTTAGTAAGTGATAGAGGCACACACTTCTTGAATGAAGTCATTGAAAATCTTCTCCAAGAATTCTTGGTGATACATAAGAAGTCTGCCCCCTATCATCCACAAGCTAACGGACAAGCCGAGAGCACGAATAAGATCCTATGTAATGTATTGACAAAACTAGTGAATAATAAACGCTTTGATTGGGACAAACAGCTACATCATGCTATTTGGGCTTATTGAGTTGCCTACAAAACGGTACTCAATGCCACCCCATTTCAGATGGTCTTCGGACAAAATGCGGTGCTACCATTGGATTTCCTAATCCCAGCCTTGAAAGTAGCACAAGAGCATGAGTGGAATGGACACGAGTTGTCCTCCAAGATCTTTGATCTAGAACGTTTAGGTGAGACAAGGATATGAGCCGCAGCAGGCATTTATGCTGCAAAGAAACAGCAAAAGGCATACTTTGACGCCCATATAAAGGATAAAGGATTGAAAGAAGGAGATCTAGTGCTGATTTATACGCTAAAGCAACATGCCCGTAAATTGGAAAAACGAGGATATGGACCCATGATCATTAATAGAATTTCCACTAGTGGTGCGGTTCAATTGGCCACCCTAGAAGGTGACATCTTGCCAAATTATATTAGTGGATGCCGAGTCAAGTTGTATCAAGAACCTCTTACGGAGGAAATGCTAATGAGACTTAACACTGCTAAGAAGCGAAAAGAAGAAGAGCTGAGGGTTAGAGAAGAAGCACAAGCCGAGGCAAGAGAACGCATCAAGAGAAATAAGTTAAGGCGACTAGGCCTAGATGTCAACCCGAAAGCCCAAAAATATCACATGGACGTGTGCCAAAAATCGGGCATACATACTTCTCGAATAATCGATCGACACCCCTTTGTGACTATAGAGGTAGGACAAGGAAAGAGTGTAAGGACTGTGAGAGCATTGGTTGACTCAGGTGCAGCAACTAGTGCAGTTAGACTATCCTACTGCCAAGACTTGCAGTTGAACATCAATCCCATAGAAGCTTATCTCATAGGATTGGGAGGTGTGGAAACTCCTTGTTTGGGCGAGGTGGAACTTCCCGTTTACCTTCAAGATGTTCCAATGAAAGTCAAAGTGCTAGTGTGTCAAGATGAGGACCTTACAGAGCCCCTTGTCTTGGGTCAAGATTGGATTATGACCATGCAGTCAACTTGCACCTAAGAAGTCAACTTCTTCAGGTTTGGGTACATGAACAATGCATTACATTAGAATTAGAAAACTGCATGCTCATAGATCATGGCACCACACACTCTCTTAGTTCCTCTAAGACTAATCCTCAGGCACAAGATGTTGTATGTGTCAAACGCTCTATGATCCAGAAGGACTCAATCATGGAAGGACAATCACCAAGGCAAGCAGACCCTCCTTCTTTTTTGAAGAGTAAAGCATCCATAGTAGTTCAACCTCAGAAGCAAGCGAAACAATACCAGACAATCAATATCTCAAATAGACAAAGAGCTTTCAAGAGTAAAGCAGTTTCGGGCATAAAGCAGATCTGGGTACGAAAAGGAGAGCAATCACCAGCCGCGCCAACACAATCCCCACCCAGGCAAGCCAACCATGCAAAAACAAGAACCAAGCAACAAGCACTAGCCCACCTAGAATGCCTCTGAAAATTTTGGGTGCCTAAGAAAGTAGTTGCAGCTCAACAAGGGCGATTACAGATGTGGGTACCTAAGAAGCTCTTACATCCACGACAACCTATGTTCTCCCACATGCGAAAGGTCTCAGCAAAGATGCCACAAAGAGAAAAGGGTAAGAACCACACACAGAGATCGAAAGAAGATCAAATCACCTCTTCAACAATAGTAGGAAGACGTGTAAAAAGGGTATGGGTTTGGAAGCCAAAAGTACAAGTAGCCTCCACCGAACCAAAGCGCCAACCACACTGGATACCACAGTTCAGGAAGCATCCAAAGAGGAAGACGCCTAAAGTGATCTCTATAGTGCCAAATGTTGTTCTAAAATGGACCCCAATAAGGAGGATTACATCATTTCGAGACCCTATGGATATCTCCACCAAAGCCGGCATCAACATCTACAAGTAACATCGAAAGCCTCGACGAGCGACAACCATGTGCTCCTTGCACAACCCTATCTTTTGCACCATTCAGGTCATGCATTTCCCAAGTATGCATTAAAATAGGGCCACATTACATGGTCGTGCATAGACACAATTGAGAGTCCCATGCACAAGAGCACATTGACACATGTAAACCGTTTTTTGATACTAACCTTTGTCTCCTTGTTTTGTGACATTCCTCAAAAAAAAAAAAAAAAAAAAAAAAACGAGAGAGAAAGAACTTGTTCCTAGGTTCGGCTCATGGAACATGAACGAGTCATGCTTAGTTGAAGGTGGAACCATTGATTACTAGACATTTATCCGCTAGGATAGAAGTGTGTCTCGTCTAGCAGATGATATAGTGGCTACCTTATCTCGTAGATGTCAAGAACTGGGCATGAACATGGCATCCACAACTATGGTTTCCTCTTACTATGGTAGGAGTGAAGAGCTTCAAGGTGCGCAAGATACTTAACTACTGCATGTACGCGAGCATCCAGGGAGATATTTGCAAGGGGTAGTTCTGGTACATTGTAAATTTTTGTATGTATACTGGATGAGAAGACTCCCGCTTATGGTGAAATAAAGAGAATATGTGAAACTAAGCTTGGTGTAGTTACCCAATGTCGTTTGTCAAAGAATATAAAGAAATTCAATTCTCAGTATTTGGCAAATGTTGCTTTGAAGAGAACAGACAAGACCATGCACTCAAAGAATTTCATCAGTGGATCCTCAACACGGACATTCATCAACAATGTCCATCACAAATGTCGGGAGCACAACATGAAGAGATAAACATCGATCGACCCTTCACAATGGTAAGTATCCTTACTCTGGAAACACCATAACCATGATAGATTAGGAAACCTCTTCGTCGGCATACCCTTGAGCACTTAGCTCAAGACCCCCAATTTTTGCACCATACTTCTTCCAATGCATTTTTCAAGTAAGCATGCATAGGGCTACATTACAAGGCCATGCACAAGGCACATATTTCACTCCACCCATGCACAAACACACTTACCCATCATTCGTTATGGGTTATGCGTACTTGGCATGACTACTATGAACATCATCTTTGGAAGATCTAGATGTCATCAATGGAGAATCAAAAGGACACAGTCATGCTGGAATACAAGGAAGAAGCACATACCAAGGGACTACAACTTGCAAAGGCTCGCAGCGACAAATGAAGAACCAGACAACCAACCCTGCCACAATTGGAAGCCAGACAGCTCTTGTTCATACAGAAAGGACGCTCCCTCTCAAAGCACTACTTGGAACAACCACTGCAACAAGGGTCTGTCAGGGACGATAGACTCGAGAGGGGGGGGAGTGTTGGAACTCAAGGTAAAGCACAAAGCAGGGAAGCGCATCAAAGAAGTGGACATACAAGAAGAAGGAGCATGTAGGGAGCTCCAAGAAGTACATGTCAAATTTTCAGAAGAATTCCCTACAAAATAGTGATTTTCATCACTAAAAACCATTGTAAATACCATTTTCTATTTTTGTAACTCCATTTTGTTCAAGCCGAGGAGTCCTCGAGCTTGAGAAGTATTAGAAGTATCATCCTACCAATTTTCATAATTTTTAGACTTCATTTGAGCCCTCAAATAAGCACTGGAACCTAATTTTTAACTAGGTCGGACACTAGGTCTGGACAGGACCAAAACTAGTCCAAAAACTATAAAAAGAGCTAGAGAGCTCATTTTTGAGGTTAGCTTGTTAGAGAATAGAGATTTTGTAAGAGAACTCTTTTGCAATTGAAGCTTTCCATTGTTCCTCTCTTTGATCTTACCTTGTGCGCGTGTGTGTGTATGTGTGTGCATGTTTGTGTGCTTTCACTCACGCACTTGTGCCTTCACTTGCTCGTGGTCTTCATACCGGTCCTCACGTCTCCTCGGATTGACAAGTAAAGGAGGTGGTGCTTACACTTGAGCTACAATGCACTTGTTGATGAGAGAGCTGATATTGAGCAGGCAAAAACTATGCCAAAATGGCTCGTGCAGACTTTGCGTGACAGCAACTTAGATGCACCTTTGTCATATTGTACTCGTTTAGGCTCTCATAGTGCCTCCTTTGCATCAGATTGCTATGCTATGGTTGTGTCTAGTCTCTGTGATGAGAATGAGCTTGTTTCTTTTGATGAAGCATAGAATTCAGAAAATTGGATGGCTGCTATGCAATCTGAATATGATGCTATAATGAAGAATGGTACATGGTCTTTATGTGACTTGCCTCCTGGCAAGAAGGCCATTGGCACTAAGTGGGTATACAGGCTAAAGCGTAAACCTGATGGTATAGTTGATAGGTATAAGGCTAGGCTTGTTGCAAAGGGTTATGCACAGGAAAGAGGCATTGATTTTGATGAGACCTTTACACCTACATGCCGTATGACTACTGTTCGGAGCATTTGTGCACTTGCAGCCCATCATGGTTGGAATGTACATCAGTTGGACATTAAAACAACATTTCTAAATGATGACTTGCATGAAGAAGTGTATGTTTTTCAGCCCCATGGCTTTGTGCAAAAAGGGCATGAAAACCAGGTGTGCAGGTTAAAGAAGGCATTATATGGTTTAAAGCAAGCACCACGTGCTTGGTATGAGAAGATACATGCTTATCTGGTTGCACATGGTTTTGAGAACAGTCCAACTGAAAGCACCTTATATGTTAAGCGTGATAATGATGTGCTTCTGATCATTGTTGTCTATGTTGATGACATGCTGCTCACTGGTCCTATTGAGAAGCATATTGCTGATTTCAAGGCTGATTTGCATGCCTCATTTGAGATGTCTGATTTGGGGCATTTGCATCACTATTTGGGCATTCAGTTTATGCAAGTTGATGGTGGAATGTCTTTGTGTCAAACGAAATATATTGACACATTATTGCAGCATTTTGGCCTTGAAGATTGTAAGCCTATTGCCACTCCTATGAAGACAGGTTTACGATTGAGTCTTCATGATGCTGGAGATGCATTTGATGTTGTTCTCTATCACCAGGCTGTTGGATGCTTGATTTATTTATGCATTACTTGGCCAGATATTCAGTTTGTTATCTCATAGATGAGCAGGTTTATGCATTGCCCAGGAGTCACGCATTGGAAGGCGGTTAAGCGCATCTTTCGCTACTTGAGTGGTACTCGGCTACTTGGGTTGTTTTATCCCAAGGGGATCACTACCGCCATATTTGCATGCTTTTTCTGACTCAGATTGGGCTGGTTGTTATGACACTCGTGTGTCCACCAGTGGTTTTTGCTTCATGCTTGGTAGCTCATGTATATCTTGGTTGAGCAAGAAGCAGCCTACTGTGGCCACTTCCAGTTGTGAGGCTGAGTATAGGGCAATATTCACAGCGGTTGTTGAGTGTGTGTGGCTCAGACGCCTTATGGCTGATTTGAGTGTTGATCAGTCTTCGGCCACCACCATCTTCACTGACAGTCAGAGCGCATTGGCAGTTGACACATCTCATGTATATTCAGATTTCTGCCCATACATCTGAATATGTTTGTTACATTTGTACATTCACTCTCCCATCTATTTCTCATAACATAGAGTGGTTAAGAGTTTTGCTCCCACGTTGTACATTGAACATTGGTATATATGATAATATGAGTAAGCGGAGGCTTATGTAACACCTTACACATGTTGTCTATTCTTTCTCTATCTTTGTCTCATCATCTGTATCATTAAGTTGTGATATGTTCATGTTTTGTCAATTGGAAGATTGCTAGATTCTATGTTGTATATGCGGGACCTATGGAACCATGGACCTGTGATATGAGCCAAGGGCCTACCTCATTTCCAACATTTGGTATGAGAGCACTAAGGTTTTGGTTTCAAAGCTTTAGGACTTTGGCATCAATGCATTCAGGCTCATTCATATTCTCAGGTTTCCAGACTTCCGGGTTTACAACATATGATTTAAGGGCATCTTCTAACATTTGAAATTTGACATACACACTTAATCTAGATGAGTAGAGATTTGAGAATTAGACAATTCAGTTACATGTGTATTCACCAGTGTGGAGTATGAAGTTGATGATCTGTTAGCATATTTTTGGAAGAGTATGAAAATACTTTACAAAAGTATTGTTTGAAGATCAAGACTTGATGAAGAGAAGGCTACTTCAAATTCAAGGAAGAACAATGGTTTAGAGAAGATGAAGGAATCAGATCAACATCAAATCACAGGTATCATTTTCTACTATCAGATTATCATTTGCAGGTCATATCTTAGAAGAGCAATTATGAAGAGATTTGAAGGTTTCAAGGAGTGCTTTTATACACTTTCATTATTTGAAAGTTAAAGGCTACATCAAAAAAGGTATCTAGAGGTTTTTCTAGAGAGTTTTGAGAGATCTCTTTCATGGCAAGAAAGTTCACCTATGAAGACAAATTTGGAGATGGGATGAGTTTTTTGTTTTCAGCCAATTTTCTGTTGTAAGTTGGTTGGATATCAAGGTACAAATGTGATCTAGAGAAGGTAACTCTAGAAAGGTAATTCATCATTCAGACAATGATTGGTGAATTTAGTCGTTTCAGACATTTGAAATAGAATTTTGATTTAGAGATATGAGGAGATGATAAAACATGTTTCTATATTCACTTCCACTTGTATACCATGTTTGTTTTGTCTCTTACTCTTAGCTCTAGAGGAAGAGAAAAGTTCATTTGAAGAGGTCAAGAGTTTTTGCTACTTCAAGATGAAGAGAACAAAAGGTATGGAAGAGAAGTTTGAAGATTTTGACATCATCAAGTGGAAGAAAGATGCAGAAGAAGAAATTCCATCATTTCCAAAAGAAAAGTAAGACTTCATTTTCTCTTATATTTTCCATATACTTTTCCTATTTTATCCTCTACACCCAAAAACAAGTCTACAAGAACATCTTGTGTGAAGAAGAAGCAGTTTCTTGTTTTGCATGATACTTGGTCATGATTTAGTATATTTGACAAAGAATTGCATTGAGAGAAAGAAAAGCAGCAGATATATATTTTGACTCATATGCATATGAGTTATGTTTTAGTTGAAGCTTTTTAAGCAGGCAACTTATATGTTCCCTCAAAGAATTCTTGGAGTGTCAATACAGAGCTACTTGGTATATGACAAGTTGCAAAGAAGTATATTTCTTCTTTATCTAACTCTTAAGGTAAAAGAGTTTTTTGTAGTAGATGTTGAAGACTTGGGTTGAGTTTTTATGTTTGGAAAAGGTTACCTCATATTCAGTATATTCAGTATTTTCAGAAACTTCAAAAAATTTAGTCTTGTTGATGTACCAGTCAGTTGAAGAATCTACTTTTTATGATTGTCTTGATTTTTGGATACATGCTTATATTCAAAAAGGTGTTCCATTATATCCTATCACTTGATTGAGAAGTGGAGTTAGCCGAAAGAAAGTCAAGCAGGTACTGTCACATTTCACCCGGATAGAATATGAAAAGATGAAGTATCAACTTGCCGCTTTTTGGAGTTCTCAAGGTGAGCAGTTTGTCCACTTATGTTTCAAGTAGGAGTTGCAGATTCTTGTGAAGGATTTGTTTAAAGAAAAGTTTTACAACTTTACAAAAAGCATGGACACTTGGAGACATTCAGGTAGCAAATCAAACATTCAGTCATGAACGTTTGATGAGAGAAGATTCTACACAGGAAAGATCACTGATCTTGGATGATCTCATATGATCTTATATGATCTTGAATGATCATGAAAGATCTTGAGTATTTATGAGTCAGTTGTCTATCCTTTGTTTGTGTAAGGTTCTTAACATTGGAAGAAGTAAGTCAAAGATTCAGATTCTATCAGATTTGTGTTGCAGAGAGATAGAAGATACTTGTTATGTTACTGAAGGTTATAAATCCTATAAAACTTTCAGCAAGGTTTTGTTATGTTAGGATCAGCTAACTTTATTCTAGATTTTGGAAAGCTGGGGAATGACATAGAAAGTTATTGGCATCTGCGCAATACTAATAAAAAGGATTCAGAATTTTTGTTTCAGATACAGGTATTGATCACTAAACATCAGATTTATGAAGGAAGACGTTCCACATTTCATAAAGTCTGATATACTTTGAAGAATTTTGGATATCAGTGTTAAATCATCCAGGGGGATGATGAAACATGAATTCTTATTTTTTATCCATATGTAAAAGAATGTAGAGTCATACCTACAAGTATTCCTATATCAGGTATTCCTATATCAGGTATTCCTATATTTCCTTTGTCAGGTTCTCTTTATGTTCCAACTTTGAAAAAAGAAGGAAGAAGGAGAATGTCTGGAGAAAGTTCCTGTTAGGTGTTCTTGTTCACGAGAAGGTTCCAGAGTTCTATTCAAGAGAAGCTTGATATTTCAGAAAGGTATGTTTGAGAAGTGTGCACATATATGTTTATACTAAGTTCTGAAGGAAAGAGTTATGAAGGATTTAAAGGATGAAGACATGATGACATTATAGATTTTTTTTATGAGACTCATATTTCAGTTGATTTCAATTGAGTTGAGTTAAGTTGACTTGAGTACAATCAAAGATGAAACAGCAGTGTTCATAATGCACGAAGTTGTGAGTTTTCAGTCAGAGGTTCAAGGATTCAGTTCCTGATTTTGTTTAGTGTATTTACATGACACAATAGAAGTACGTTGAGAAACCTTTTTAAATGCAAATATGTGGATCCTAGTGTATGTTTTCAGGTTTCTGAAAACAGGAGATAGCAGGTTCAGAGACAGTTCATGCTATATTTGTTGTCAAGCAGTGATTGCTTGATAAGAACACTATTGGATATTTAGTTTGCATATTTTCTCAAGTATTATGGTTCATATTTAGCAAGTTCAGATTTTTTGAAGAAAAGTCAATTTCAGTTTTGAAGAAGACTTTTTGAAGAAAAGGTTTGAAGGTCAATTCTGAAGTTCGGGAGTACAAGCTTGAAGCTTGTGGTAATTTGCAGCTTTGATAGTTTACAAATCCAGTCCAAGTTGTACCAATATGACATTGCAGGGGGGATTGTTGGTACCCCATACCCCACAATCAGGGACTATGATAACTCCTTTTCCTTATGATACGTTAGATGGTCCTTTGACCTTCATCCAATATGAAAGTTGGGATTCCCATCAATTGTGTAATGCATGATTGGATTCTCCTCATAATCAGAGCCTTACAAAATGTGCATTAGTACATACAATCATGAGGGGTAGACTTTGGCCATATAATAACAAACCCCCTCAATGTTTATCAAATGATAAATCAAGTAGGTCTAGGTCATATGCCCATATGTTGAAGATGCCAATTGAGCTGCTCTTTTCTATTGGAGTTAGACGTCTGCGGAAGCACGCGAACAGCACAAGGAAGAAGAAGAAGCTTGGAGCACAAACATACAATACTGAATGTATTACTAGAGAATGTACAAAGATAAGTAGCCCGTTAGGGCAATAGGCGTATATACAAGTCGGGGGAAAAAAACCTCCTAAAGAGGGAAAAAAGTGCCCCGGCGGTCCTAGTGTGCACACACACATCACTACCTAAATATATCAACAAATCCCCCCTGGGAGTGATGCGGTGAACAAGGAGCTGGGTCTCACGTATAAGGAAGTGCCAAGCTATGTGGAAATCACTCCACAAAAGGAAGTAAGCCCAAAGCTTTACGCAAAGCTTCAAACTTCTCCCTAGGCAGAGCCTTTGTGAAAAGGTCTGCAATGTTCTCCTGCCTGGGCACATATGCAAAGCTGATCTCCCCAGCAGAGAACCTCTCCCTGACATAGTGATAATGCACCTCAATGTGCTTAGTGAGAGCATAGGGTTCCTCGCAACTACCAATGCGCTCTGACTGTCAGTGAAGATGGTGGTGGCAGAAGACTGACCAACACCCAAATCAGCCATAAGGCGTCTGAGCCACACACACTCAACAATCGCTGTGAAAGCTGCCCTATACTTAGCCTCACAACTGGAAGTGGCCACAGTAGGCTGCTTCTTGCTCAACCAAGATATACATGAGCTACCAAGCATGAAGCAAAAACCACTGGTGGACACACGAGTGTCATAGCAACCAGCCCAATCTGAGTCAGAAAAAGCATGCAAATCTGGCAGTAGTGATCCCCCCTTGGGATAAAACAACCCAAGTAGCCGAGTACCACTCAAGTAGCGAAAGATGCGCTTAACCTCCTTCCAATGCGTGAATCCTGGGCAATGCATAAACATGCTCATCTGTGAGACAGCAAACTGAATATCTGGCCGAGTAATGCATAAGTAAATCAAGCATCCAACAGCCTACTGATAGAGAACAGCATCAAATGCATCTCCAGCATCATGAAGACTCAATCGTAAACCTGTCTCCATAGGAGTGGCAATAGGCTTACAGTCTTCAAGGCCAAAACGCTGCAATAATGTGTCAATATATTTCCTTTGACACAAAGCCATTCCACCATCAACTTGCATAAACTGAATGCCCAAATAGTGATGCAAATGCCCCAAATCAGACATCTCAAATGAGGCATGCAAATCAGCCTTGAAATCAGCAATATGCTTCTCAATAGGACCAGTGAGCAGCATGTCATCAACATAGACAACAATGATCAGAAGCACATCATTAGCACGCTTAACATATAAGGTGCTTTCAGTTGGACTGTTCACAAAACCATGTGCAACCAGATAGGCATGTACCTTCTCATACCAAGCACGTGGTGCTTGCTTTAAACCATATAATGCCTTCTTTAACCTGCACACCTGGTTTTCATGCCCTTTCTGCACAAAGCCACAGGGCTGAAAAACATACACTTCTTCATGCAAGTCACCATTCAGAAATGTTGTTTTAATGTCCAATTGATGTACATTCCAACCATGATGGGCTGCAAGTGCACAAATGCTCCGAACAGTAGTCATACGGCATGTAGGTGCAAAGGTCTCATCAAAATCAATGCCTCTTTCCTACGCATAACCCTTTGCAACAAGCCTAGCCTTATACCTGTCAACTGTACCATCAGGTTTACGCTTCAGCTTATATACCCACTTAGTGCCAACCGCCTTCTTGCCAGGAGGCAAGTCACATAAAGACCATGTACCATTCTTCATGATAGCATCATATTCAGATTGCATAGCAGCCATCCAATTTTCTGAATTTTGTGCTTCATGAAAAAAAACAGGCTCATTCTCATCATAGAGACTAGACGCAGCCATAGCATAGCAATCTGATGCAAAGGAGGCACTATGAGAGCTTGAACGAGTACGATATAACAAAGGTGCATCTAATTTGCTGTCATGCAAAGTCTGCACCAGCCATTTTGGCATAGTTTTTGCCTGCTCAATATCAGCTCTCTCATCAACAAGTGCATCATGTAAATCTGCATCAGAAATGGAATGATCTGCATCATCATATGAAACCTACAAAGGCTGAGAAGTTGCCTCATTAGGACCAGCACTAGACTGTCCACCTGTAAAAAGAGGCATCAACGTATCATACATGTCTTTGGAGCTAACAGATGTGTCCTTAGTACATGAAAGCAATGGCTGAATAGCATCTTCCACAAAGACAACATCACGGATAACCAGAATGCGTTTAGTCTGTGGATGATACAGACGATAGCCTTTACTTTCAGAACTGTACCCAACGAAAATACATTTTACTACCTTATCATCCAATTTTCTATGATGTTGTTCAGGCACTAATGCACATGCCAAACAACCAAAAACACGCAGATGAGCAACAGATGGCTTGCGGTCATGCCAAGCCTCATATGGAGTGATAGACTGCAACGCTTTAGTGGGACACCTGTTCAGTAAAATGTTGCACACATGACAGCCTCAAGCCAGAAACTATGTGGTAAAGCCTGACTTTTGACCATGCACCTCGCCATCTCCATGAGTGACCTATTCTTTCGTTCAGCAACTCCATTCTGTTGAGGTGTATACGGCACTGTACACTGGTGTTTTATCCCACGTTCAGCCAGAAATGCATTAAAATCAGAAGACATATATTCCCCCCCTCGATTAGAACGGAGGGTGCCCATTTTACATGCTGACAGATTTTCAGCCAAAACCAAAAACTGTTTAAAGCACATGAATACTTCGGACTTTGCCTTCAATGGATATACCCATGCATGCCTGGAAAAATCATCAATGAAAGTCACGAAGTAAAGGTAATTTCCAAAAGAGGATGTCTGCATAGGACCACAGACATCACTATGTACAAGCTGCAATTTCTGCGTAGCCCGAATTGAACCATCTTTTGGAAAGGAGGAACGCTGCATTTTGCCCAAAATACAGCCTTCACATACATGTTTTCCGGGTGCCTCAAGCTTGGGCAAAGAAGACACCATATCAGATTTCTGCAAGCGTAGCAAACTAGCAAAATTCAGATGACCAAAGCATGCATGCCAAAGCTTTGCATCTGACATAGCCTGAGAATCATGAACTGCACATGCCGAATCAATAACAGATCTTTCATAGTCTATGAGCTTATACAGCCCACGACATAAAATGCAAGAAGCAATTCGGGCAATAGGCGTATATACAAGCCGGGGGAAAAAAACCTCCTAAAGAGGGAAAAAAGTGCCCCGACGGTCCTAGTGTGTTCACACACATCACTACCTAAATATATCAACATTTTCCAAGACTTACTTCAGTGAATATATAAGCACAATTTACACTATTGAAGATTATTCCAACTCCACAATGACATCTTCTATTAGCTCACAAACATAATGTTATTGTATTTCTATATGCTTGATGCGAGCACAAAATACTAGGTCACCTTTGCAATGGCCATACAACTTTGATTATCACATTTAAGTATAGTTGCCATTTGTGATAGAAAGCCTAGATCTTAAGACTTCTCCTTAACTAGAGTGTCTCACAAGAGGCAATGCAAGATACTTTGTAATATATCTCAGTGGACAAGAGTGTGAGAGTTAGTTTTTTACTACTTACCCAAGAAAATATTCCTAAACCAAGTGATAAACAATATCGAGCAACTGATTTTCTAGAATCACAATCTCCAACCCAATCTGAATCACAATACCCCTTGAAGCATATCCCCTATGGTATAAAGAATACAAAAATCCAAGGTTCTTGCAATGTACCTTAGAATGTGCATTTCTGCATTCCAATGGCTCTCTTTTGGCTTGTTAG
>CM035416.1:48330997-48333497 GCA_020310875.1 Ceratopteris richardii | reverse complement strand
CGACAATCTAAAGGTTGTAGGTCAAACGAACAAAGACTTGATTCTAGAAGCATCACTCAAAAATTTTTTTACGTAATGAGTGAATGGTTCGTCAAGCACTGTGCATCCCCATTACAGTTGGAAAGAGATGACTCTATTGGTTCTCAGGGAGTGTTATTTTGTGAAACAACTTCCAAACCTCTATGCAGATAATGTGCCACAAAGCTTTGCATGTCTTGGAATGCACCCGTGATGCCTACTGCCTCATCGTGCTCCATATCAACTGCCTGGTCATGTTCCATATCAACTGCCTCTTCTTTTTGATGCCTCATCATTTCTGATTCATGAAAACCTCTTGACTGTTCACAGATGCTATCTGGAATCACTCCAGTAAATCTCGGAATCTCTTTCAACATTAATAGTGGGCCCGAAAACTTGAGCCAATTTGGAGATGAGCGTAATGGTGCACGGCATATTGGGCATGAACGATGCTCATGCAGCCACATATCGATGCAACTGATGTGAAATATGTGCCCACAATATGGTATTATCTTCAAAACCTCTTCATCTTTATACTCGCCCAGACAGATTGCACATCTGCGTGAATAGGATGAAAAATGTTTGTAAGTTAAACCATTGAAATGCAACGAGAGCGGTAAAAGTTAAATTAAAGGTGTCTTTGCTTGTACAAGTTATCTTCATTTGAGATGAAAATATGTTGATGATATTCAACCGTTGGAAAGGAAGCCACAGCTGAGGAATCTAAACCACACATATCTCGATCAAACTGCAATAGTTGCCAACTATGCATTAGGATTGCTGGCTACCGAGATCATCATATATTGCATGAATGCTATGAGAACGGAAAAATGGTGAGCAGCTGCTAGCAAGTTAATTTAAAGGAGTGATATGCTTTCTGTGAAACCATTAGTTGGATGCCAATTGGCACAACTTGATGAATGAAATCACACACAAATATAACCAGCCCACTGTGATGCAGGCAGAATGGCTACGATTCTACATCATTAAAAAATGTCACCTAAAAACATTCCGTTAAATCTTTGCCCGAAAAACATCCCATTCAAATTATTACCGAGCCAGGAACAACTTTATATTCATATTCTGATTTATATTAGATATATTTCAAATTCATTTTTAGTATCTGATTGAGTTCCTTAACAGAATCATTGAGTTCTTATTTCTAGATAGCTCCAGCAGTCCTATGTATCTATATTTCGTCGAACAACCAGGGTACTTTTCTCATGATGTGGCATGGCCTTAGAAAGTCACACTATCTACCAAAAGAGATGGTGAACAGACTGCCTGAGTCCAGTCCATATGTCTTCTAGGCCACTTGCCTGTCTGTACTGGTCTATTCATGATAACATAGACAGCCACATATAGACTGGCATGGATGTATGCTTTTTTTGCCTTTGCTTGAGAGTCACTAATCCTTTTTCCAAAACCCTTGTATGAAGGTGTGTTTTTTTTATACTATCATTGTACCATCATATCTGTAGGCAATAGCAATATGAGCATCTGCTCCAGAATGGCCATATAGATTGAAAGTTGCTGGTTATGATGCCTTCACAGTTCATCCAAAGTAAACTGTCAGCTGCACATGACATTATCATATCTGATTTTTCTATGCCACCCCCGTCCCAGTTGAGGAACTCTTTCATGCAGTGACAGCTTTATCTTACATCCACTAACTCTCATGTAGGAAAATTGAAGCATCAGCTTTAGCAGAACTAGAAGATAAGGATCTTGGCACAGATAGATAACGGCATGGCTCACTGTGCATGGTGTTCACCTTGACCTACCGTATTTTTTATATATCAATGATATAGATTTCAGAACGCTATCAAATGGAGAGCAGGAAGCGATTGCAACTTACAGCAGAGACATGGATCAGGCCTCCGGTAGCACAACTGCAAAAGATGCAATACTAAAGAGAGCACTTTCTTTTGCATAGCTCTAAGGGACCATCAATCCCCCAGGGTATCTTCAAGAACCAAATGCACTCAGAGTGGCTAGTGGAAAGCTTAGAATTTCCTCACACCAACTCAAAAGAGCACAAGAGTAACCAGAGAACAAAGGACATGCAGATTATGCCTACCATTGGAGGTAAAGTGACAGGAATACTAAATATCAGAGTGATACAAAGATAAAACTGCTAATTCTTTAAGACATCGAATGTAACAAATTTCAACCACAGTTCCATGGACAGATGGCATGTTAAGGGACGGATATGGCAGCTCACATACCCACTTCTTCCAGAGTCAGCAAGATACTGAGATGGATGTCCATACACAGCCAAGCCTCACCATAGAGGAGACCAGGACTATGAGCACAATGATGACATAAACTGCTCAGCTTCAAAGATCTTAGACAACTTAAGCAGTTATTTAGAAGATCAGACCACATAGTGCAGCTCATAGCACTCGGTGCAGATCCATTGTGCATTTTAAGTACACAAGTATACCCGATGGAGATATGCCTCTTTGCATCTTCATCACTC